>JAQQSK010017777.1:0-10013 GCA_028658325.1 Potorous gilbertii | reverse complement strand
TCTAAGGGGAATGGGAACCACTGATATATAAAAGTAGCCCATTCTACTTTTGAATAATCCTAATTGTTATGTAGGGCAATGAGAGTGCTGTGCCTAAAGTCAGGAAGACCTGAGTTCAAATTGGGTCTCAGACACTTACTAGCGGTATGACTGTTATCTGTAAAATGAGCTGGAGAATGAAATGGCAAACCACTCTAGTATCATTGCCAAGGGGTCATGAAGAGTCCATTACTGAAACATCCAAACAATATAAATAACAGAATTGTTATATAGTGTTGATTTAGATAAATCTGACATCTTTCTCTGACTTCTAAACATCAGGTCTGTCTCTGGATGTAAATAGCATGTTTTATCATAGATCCTTTGAAACATTTTGGGTTACTGTATTACTGAAGATTGCTAAGTCATTCACAATTGATCATCGTACAATATTGTCACTATGTACCATGTTCTCCTGGTTCTGCTCACTTCATTATTCATCAGTTCATGGAAGTGTTTCCAGGTTTTTCTGAAAGCATCCTACACATTATTTTTTATTCCACTGTAGTATTCCATCATAATCATATACCATAAGTACACAACTACACTGGGCTGGCCATGTTGTTTGAATGCCAAATATACACTTGTCTAAAAGACTATTTTATGGAGAGCTCATGTGGTAGTCAGAAGAAGCAATACAAGGATAGTCTCATGGTCTCTCTTAAGAACCTTGGAATTGATTGTGTGACATGGGAGACACTGGCACAGGACCCCCCAGCATGGTGTGCCCTCATCAGAGAAGGTGCTGTGCTCTATGAGCAAGTGAAGTAGCTAAAAAAAAAAAACAAAACCGTGAGATGTACAGATTTAGAGAATCCACCCCAAGTGTTCACATGGACTATCTGTGCCTAACCTGTGGTAGAGCATTCCAAGCTCATATTGGTCTGATTAACCACAGTTGGACACGAAACTTACCTCTAGCATAGTGATGTCACTTTGATCCTCTTCGAGAATGGAGGACAACAGCCAATACCACAAATTCTCCAGCCATTCCCCAGTTAATGGGCGTCCTCCAATTTCCAATTCTTTGTCACCGCAGAAAGATTTAATATAAATATTTTTGTGCATATAGGTCCTTTTCCTTTTTTTTTTTTGGTTTGGTTTTTTGATCTCTTTGGGATACAGTTCTAGTAGTGGTATTGCTGAGTCAAAAGATATGCCGTTTTATAGCCCTTTGGGCATAACCCCAGATAACTTTTCAGAATGGTTGTATCAGTTCACAGCTCCATCCACAATGCATTTGTGTCCTAATTTTCTCGCCGTCTCTCCAACATTTCTCATTTTCTTTTTCTGTCATGGTAGCCAGTCTTATAGATGTGAGGGTGGTATTCTCAGGGTTTAATTTGCATTTCTCTAATCAATATGATTTAGAGCATCTTTTCATACGATTATGGATAGCTTTGATTTTTTTCATCTGAAAATTGCCTATTCATATCCTTTGACCATTTATCAATTGGGGAATGACTTATATTCTTATCAATTTGACAGTTCTCTATATATTTGGGAAATGAGACCTTTATCAGAAAAATTTGCTATAAAATTCCCCCCCACTTTTCTGCTTTCCTCCTAATTTTGGCTGTATTGATTCTATTTGTGAAAAACCTTTTAAAACCTCCTTTAAATTTAATGTAATCAAAATTATCCATTTTACATCCTGTAATGTTTTCTATCTCTTGGTTTGTCATAAATTTTTCATTTACCCTTAGATGTGACAGGTAAACTATTCCATGCTTCCCTAATTTACTTATGGTATTACCCTTTCTGTCTAAATCATATACCCATTTTGACCTTGTTTTGGGTATATATTATGAGATGTTGATCTCTTCCTAATGATTATTAACTATTTATTTCCTTCCATCCTATTTTTTACCTCTATTTATCCTTCTCTCTCTCTTCTTTCACTCCATCCTTTCTCAAAAGCATTTTGTTTCTGACAACTGTGCCTAATCCATCCTCCCTTCTATCAAGCCCTATGCTTTCTTATCTTCTTCCTTTCTTACTTTCTCATAGGGTGACAGAGTACTATGCTCAATTGAGTGTGCATGTTATTCCCTCTTTGAGCCAGTTCTGATGAGAGCAAGGTGTAAGCATTGCCTGTCATCCCCACATGCCATATTCCACTCTACTGTAAAAAGTCTTTTGCACCTCTTTTATGTGAAATCATTTATCTTATTCTTCTACTTTCTTCTCCTAGTACATCCCTCTTTCTCTCACAATAATTTTTCCATTTTGTCAGTTCTACTTTTAAATGAGTTCTTATCTCCAGTGAATTGTTTTTATATCTTTTTTCCATTTAGCCAGTCCTGCTTTTTAAGGAGTTCTCTTCAGTGGATTTCTGTGTCTCTTTTTTACCACTTAGTTTATTCTCTTTTTAAGATATTATTTTCTTCAGTATTTTTGTGCCTCCTTTACCAAGCAGTTGACTCTTTTTTTTCATTATTTTCTTGCATCACTGTCATTTCTTTCCCTAATTTTTCCTTGACCTCTTTTATTTGATTTTGAAAATCCTTTTTGAGTTCTTCTAGGAATTCTTGTTAGGCCTGAGACCAATTCACATTTTTCCATTGAGGTTTTGATCTTTCCTGTTACCATAGTAACTTTCTATGGTTAGGTTCTTTTTGTTATTGCTGCTGTTCTTTGTTCATGTTTCCACCCTATTTCTTGAATTTAAAAAAATTTTTTTATTCATTTTGAACTTAAATATATAAGGACAGGAGAGAAAGAGAGAGAACATTTCTATATATACAGCAAAACCTAAAATGGGGATTTGACATAAAACCATGAATTTACATTTCACACTGTTTATTTAAAAGAAAATTATATAAATGCTGCTTGTTGTTTTCAATGCTACTCTGCTTTTTATGCTTCCTTCTACATTTTCTTTTATTCTCTGCTACACATTATTTATGTTTTTCCTTCCTTCTCCTCTACCTTAGAGATGGATACTATTAGACACAAATATGTGTGTGTATATATGTGTGTGTATACACATACATACATACATATATATATATATATATATATATATATATATATATATATATATATATATGTGCAAAATCATACTATACATGCTTCTATTTATTAGTTTTTTCCTGTGGAGGCAGATAGCATCTTCTTTCATAGGTCCTCTGTAGTTAATTTGGCCATTTATAATACTCAAAATTATTTAGTTGCTCAAAGTTGTCCTTAAAACAATCTGTTACTGTATACAGTGTTCTCTTGCTTCTGTTTATTTCACTCTTCATTATTTCATGCAAGTCTTTCCATGTTTTTCTAAAATCAACGAACTTGTCACTTGTTATAACACAGTAGTATTCCATCACAGTCATATACCATAACTTGTTCAGCCATTCCCCAATTGATGGGCATTCCTGCAATTTATAATTCTTTGCCACCACAAGTAGAGTTTCTTTAAATATTTTAGAACATACAGTTTCTTTTCCTTTTTCTCGAATCATCTTGGGAAACAGAATTAATAGTGGTATTACTGGATCCAAGGATATAATAAATACAGTGTAATGAAACTGTGGGCATAACTCCAGATAGCTCTCCAAAATGGTTGGATTAGTTCACAGTTCCATCAACAGTGAATTAGTGTCCCTATTCTTTGACTATTAACTTGATGTTAAAATTGGGCTCTGCTCCCAGGATGAAGGGGGCACACTTCTAATCTTCAGGTTTTATATACTGCTGTTTTCAGAGCTAGTTCTGGGGTCTGTAAATTTTCAGATCTTCCAGGTTAGTGTGATCTAAGGCAAGGTATAGTCACTCCTCTCCTAGGCTGTGCTCAGGTCTGTGAGTGACCAGAAGCACTCTTTTCCATGCTGGAACTGTGACCCTGGCTCCTACTCCTGCTAGTGCCTCTCCTTGCCCTGGGACTTTGTTGTGGAACTGCATATGTGCAATGCAACATAATCCTGCTTCCAGTGCCAACGAAAGGGCCCTTATAAACTCCTTTTGACCAGTTGTTCAACCTCTTTACCATCTATTGGCTGGGAGCCCCAGAAGCTATTGTTGTGCCCTCCAAGTTCTGCTGCCAAATTGCCAGAATACAGCCTGCCCTAGACTGGGGCTCCACTCTTACCCCAGTGAGACAAAACTTTCCTGCTGACCTTCTAAGTTGTCTTGGGCTAATTTGTTTCACCCCATTCTTTTGTTGGTTCTGCCATTCCAGAATTCATTTTGAGGTGTAATTTTGAAGTTGTTTGGAGGAGACTTTTGGAGAGCTCAAGTGAGTCTCTGCCTTTATTCAACCATCCTCATTCTGCCCCTGGACTAGATGATTTCCAATAATCCTTCTAACTGTAAATCTATTACTCCATGAAATACTTGGAGATACTGGTTACATCTTTTATTAATTTAATCTTTTCCCTACTAAACATTCTCAAATTCCTTTCCTTGGTCTTTATATGGTTTGTTTTCTAATGCATTACCTATGTAGGTTGCTTTTCTCTGGGCACCTTTCTATTTTATTTGTATCTTTCCACAAAGGCTTTCTCTGATGCTTTAGTAGGTCATAAAGATAACCCTTGATTCTCAAAGTCCATGCTAGCAGACCATGAATGTTGACCTAGTAACATATCTTCCAGGATGGTCCCAATAATAAACTTCTACCCAAGGGCCAACATAGTTAAGAAAAGCTAAGCTCATCATCTGTAGATTAGTTATTGTGTGATAAATTACAGCTAACAACTATCAAGGAGGAGAAAGTATTGTATGTAAGGTCAGATCTATTAGAATAAAAAGTTTATTATGTAAGATCATGATATTTTATATATTATTATATAAGTACATTATGCTGTTGCAAGTGGAGTGATTTACCATATCAGTATGATGACACCATACATTCAGAGAGAGCTCAGAGTGCTAGACATAATCTGGAATCTTTTATACATTTTCAGGAGCCCAGGATGTGCTAAGTGATTATCTCTGTCTTAGCAATGGCAGTGAAAATTACAAATAAAACCAGAAGTTCTATCTAAAGGAAGCAGAAGAGCAACTCACTTGGGACATCTAGCTGGCCCAGTGGATTGAGCAGTGACTCCCCAATGAGGAAGACTCTTCTTTCTGAGTTCAAATCGGACTTCGGACACTTATTATCAGTGTGACGCTGGGCAAGTCAAACCTTTGTTTTTCTCAGTTTCTTCATCTGTAAAATGGGGATAGTAATAGTGCTTACTTACTTCCAGCAGCTGTGAAGGTTAAATGAAATAGCAAATGTATAGTGTTTTGCAAACCTTAAAGCACTATAATATAGTGACTATATAAATGCCAGATATTATTAATATATAGTTTGTAGCCTAGTTTCTCAGTTATGATATTGATACTTTAATTTCTATTGTTGCTAAAGTTTGAAGATTTAATTTTATGCTCCTTCACAACCCATGGATCAAAGAAAAATTAAAAATCATTCTTATGTGGCCCCTTTTTGCCTTCTGAATGACAGTGGTGGAATGGAAGATAAAGAGGCAGAGAATACTAAAAATTGAACAATTTTTAGATCATCTATAAACATCAGTGTAACTGTGGGCAGTCAGAATGTGAAATCTTTGTCCAGTGATCAACGTGTTGAATTTCCATGAGAACAAATGAATCTGACCAACATTTATATTCTTAAGATAAAACAAGAAGATAAAACAAATCACAGTTTAACAGGAAGATGGCACACAGTTCCTCCTTAGAGACACAAACAAAGACATCCATTTATTTCATTGTGCAAATGTGGCTAAAACCTAAAACAAATATAGTTTTGTGGGATACTTCATTATCTCACTTTGCAGTACTCATGATGTGTGTGAGCAGGAAGACCACCATGAAAATAACTGCAGGTTACGCACTAACATCTGGGACAGAAGAGGAAGAGAAATTGTATGAAGAACTTGACAAGGTCAGTACATACTTGGATAATCAATTACTTTGGTGCAAAAATAGTCCCAGGCATTGATGGCTGAAAATATAGTGCAAAAAAACAAGGCTCAGATTTTACAACTAGAAGAGGCCAAAAACCTATAGACTACCCAAAAGAACTGTACTTGTATATCATCAATACTTTCTTCCAAAAGAAAATCAGAAGGGGCTGAAATGGCAACCACCATACAACATCACAAAAAGTGAAATTAATGTTAGTAAACATGAAATAATAACAAGTTGCCCAGTAGAGTGGAAAGAGGACTAGCTGTGGAGGCAAAAAGAGATGGGTTCAAAGTTGTGGTATATGAATGTAATGGAATACTCTTGTGCTACAAGAAGTGATGAGCAGGTGGTCTTCAGAAGATCCTGCAAAGACTTATATGGACTGATGCTGAGTGAAGGGAACAGAACCAGGAGAACATTATACATGTACACAGTTACAGCCACATGGTGCAATGACTAACTTTGATAGACTTGGCTCTTCTCAATGATGCAAGGTTCTATGACAACTCCAAAAGGCTCATGATGGAAAATGCTATGCACATATAGAGAAATAATTATGGAGTCTGAGTGCAGATTAAGTATACTATTTGCCTTCTCTCTCTCCCTCTCTCTCTCTCTCTCTGTCTTGTTTTGTTTCTTCTTTCTTGTGGTTCATTCCATTGGTTATAATTCTTCTTTGTAACATGACTAATGTGAAAATATGTTTAATGTGAATGTATATGTAGAACCTATATCAAATTGCACATTGTCTTGGAGAGGAAGAGAAAATTTAAAACTCAAAAGCTTGTGGAACTGAATGTTGTAAATTAAAAATAAAAAAATTTTTAAAAAGGGATGGGTTCAGATTCCACCACTGACACTTACTTACTTACTTGTGTGACCTTGGGCAAGTTCTTTGACTTCATGGGATTCAATTTCCTCATCTGTAAATTGAAGGAGATGGGACCATCTCCTGGCTACTCAATTTCCTTCTGTCTCTAAAGCTATGATCCTATGAATCAGTATTTTAGAATATGACTGATTACTAATGTTGGGATTGTGTCAGACCCTTCCATCTGTGTGTAATGAGATCATTGATAAGTCACAGCAAAGGTCAAAATCACATCAAATTAGAAGAAAGACTAAAAGAAGACAAGACAATGCAAGCAAGCTTGCCTTGAACTATCCAAATGATCCTTCAGTTTTAATCAAAGGGAAATAGAAATAGACAAAGACTGATCTTTATTACCACTGTTCCCTACAAAACTTTAACTTAGAAACCAGAAACCACCTTAGTGAGCAAACACTTACTCTCCTTGCCAAGGAAAAAGGTGGTAATGAAGGACAACCCTAGCCTAGAATAGAAATATACTTGCAAAGCACTATGGAGCAGGATGGTGAAGGTTACAAAGAGCATCATTTTAGAAAACAATAAAAAGTAGTAGAAATGAAGACAAGTCTAAGGGAAAAAATTTCTAATAATTAGAACTATCATGGGTTACCTTGGGAGATTGTGGTTTCCTTCTCATTAGAATCTTCAAGCAAAGGCTAGATGGCTATTTGATGGGTATTTTATAGAGTTGATTATTTTTCCAATTGTGGGATGGACCAGATGGCCTCCAAGGTCACTTCCAATTCTGAGATGCTATGATTCTGTGAAAACTTGTCATGAGGCTGAAATGAGCTACATCATACCAAAAATATTCACAGATTCTAAGTTCAACTCAAGCCCTCTTTTTTTTCAGATCTCCCTAACTGCTAGGTCCTCTCCTGACAAATACTCTGTATTTACTTGTATTTATTTAGGTATGTATTTATTTCCCTAGATAGAGAGTAGACTTCTTGTTAATTATAATAATAAAAACAAACATTTATATGGTAATTTATGGTTTGCAAAGCACTTTATTATCTCGTTGAAGGAAACTGTTTTCATTCAAAAAGGCCCCAATGCTACTGTGAAGTCAACTTGGACTAGGAAGGTTAACTCTGAGCATGTTCCATGAGATGGCCTTCAGTACACTAATAAAAGTATTTTTCTTTGAGCCTCATAAGTCTCAATGATTGTAAGAGAAACTACAAATTAAGTGCTCGGAAGCTTCAGAGAACTGAAAATCACATCCAGTTAGAGCTGATTAGATGTACAACTTCATACAGATTGAAATCTCCCTGTGTCTTCTCATCCATTTAAAGTCTGGTTGATATCTTTCTATAGGGAGATCTATTTAATGAGCTAAAGGTCATCTGATTCTTTTAAACATTTTATTTCTAATCTTAAGGAGTCATTGTTGGACCCATAGAGGTTGAGGCATTGGGTCCACTCCCTGTTCTGTACCCAGACATGTGGTTTAGACCGGGTTCAACCCCAGGTTCAACCTAATGAGATGGTACTAAGCTCCCTGGTCTCACACTACTTGGCTCATTACACCCTTATATTCAGGCATGCATCGAGGGTTCCCCAAAAAAGAAAGGAATAAGAAAATAATATATAATATGAATCAGATTGGGAAAGGTAATTTATTCCTACATACAAAAAGAATTTTAAATACAGGGTATTCATAAACATGCATTTGACAAAAACAAACTTAAAACAAGACTCATTAACTTCACTTGTAACTACTATTACAGCTACTACAATCTTCTGAGGGCTACTACCTAAACTCTATCTGAACATAAAGCAATTTGCAGAATACTTGGTTGGATGTTTTATCTCAGTTCTGTACTATCTTGACACCACTAAATAAAGTCCTACAGGCTTGGCTCAGTCTTCTTGTTGGTGCCTTCCCTCTCCAAAAGTGCTAGAGTAGTTGCCAGAGGACTCATTCTCCATTGCTATTCAGCTCTGACCCTATGGAAATTTTAAATCTCCTGAATTTACAAGATTGTCTCGAAGCTTGAGAAGCAAATCCGACTTGAGAATCACAGAATTTGAGAGATAGAATGGAACTCAGCAGAAACCTAGTCCAAACCCATACAAGGTTGAATTGGTCTATATTCATCATCCCATGGAATGTTCTCGGAGTTGCCACGCTGAAGCTTTGGGACTGGCTTCCTTTAATGTGTGACTCAAGTCTAAAACAACTTGCTCTTTGAACTAATGAAGAATCCTCTTGTTAAGTATGAATATGGCAGAGCTTATGACTCAGTGAAAATACAAAACTCACCCACCAAATCCTCAGCCTCTCTCTTCTATCCTGACTGAAGAGCATGTTAGAGTTGTTTTAAGTATTTTCTAAAAGTTAGTTGTGGGGAGAAGTGGCTTGCCCTAATCCCTCCCTACCTAGTATTTTAGCCACCATTGTGCGCATGACATTGAAACTATACATCCTGACCAGGCAACCTTGAACCTAGCTTTCCCCTAGTTTGCTATTTTCCTTTTAATTTTAACCACAGTGGGATTTGCGTATGTGTGTGTGAAAACGTTTCTATTACATGTAATCAAAATTATCTATTTTCTGTCATCATCTTCTATAACCTTTGTTTGCTCAAGAACTCTTCCCTTTGCATAGCTTGAAAGATGTCCCTTTAAATTATTTTGCACTCCTTTAAATTGAAAGGTGCTTCTTTAAATTGTCCACATTGTTGCCCAACTTTATGCCCACAAATTCGATAATCTAAACAGGATGGATGAGTATTTTAAAAAATACAAATTGCCCAGATTAACAGAAGAGGAAGTTGAATACTTAAACAACCCCATCTCAGAAAAAGAAACTGAACAAGCCATCAATGAATTCCCTAGGAAAAAATCACCAGGGCCAGATGGATTCACAAGTGAATTCTATCAAACATTTAAAAAACAGTTAATTCCAATATTATATAGACTATTTTTGAAAATTGGGGAAGAAAGAGTCCTCCCAAATTCTTTCTCTGATACAAATATGGTTTTGAGACCCAAACCAGGAAGAGAGAGAACAGAGAAAGAAAATTATACACCAATTTCTCTAATGAATATAGATGCAAAAATTTTAAACAAGATTTTAGCAAAACGAATACAGCATCTTATCCCAAGAATAATACATTATGATCAGGTAGGATTCATGCCAGGAATGCAGGACTGGTTCATTATTAGGAAAACTATTAGC
>JAQQSK010017776.1:0-10013 GCA_028658325.1 Potorous gilbertii | reverse complement strand
TATGTGAGTGATCAGACCCTACTCTACTTGGGCATATTGGTTTATAAACCTGAAAGTGTCATAGAAATGGAAACCTTTGCCAGCAGTCTGGCACATGATAAACAAAGAAGTTCATGTTGTATTGGACTGTGTATTGGACTGTGATTTCATTGGTGTAGGGAACTCCTGGTGAAGAAATTCCCTCTACCAAAGCCCAGTTGTACAACTGATGGTCCTAGAGGGGCCTGGGCAGAGAGTGGAGCAGGGCACACTGAGAAGTCAAGTGACTTGCCCAAAGTCACGCAGCCAGGAAGAGGTCTTCCTGATTTGAGAGCATTCTAAGCACTGCTCCATGTTGTCTTTCAGGTGATCAATAAATGTTAAATGATTATTCTGTTTGAACCAGAAGGTATGGCATTCCAGACCTGGAAGTTCTTAAAATTTTTCCACTTTGGTAAGAGGATGATTTAAGAGATGTGCTCCTGATCCCATTCAAAAATGATGATAAAAACAACAAGAAGCAATTATTAAAGATTCTGAGAAAATTAAAATTCATCAAAAATACTGGAGAGCAGCAACACAACTGTAAAAATGGTGTCAAGGTGAAGTCAAACCAATGAAAAACATTGATTTGGCAGAGACCGTCTCCTAAGCTCTCCGCACTGGACAGAAAGACAAAAGGCACCCAAAGAAACAAACGTACGCCAGATATGCCTAGTAGTAACATCAGAAACAATAGATGAAATTGCAAGTGATGCCCTCGTCAGCGTAAATATGCCTTCAAGTAATTAAAGAATTAAAATGAGTCATATACTGACTAATGAACATAATTAACTGTATGTAAGAAATCTCCAGGAGACTCACTAAAATAAAAATACTGTATAGAATTTTAAAATAAAATGGTCACTAAAATAATATGATCAGACACAAAAAACAACTAGTAGAAACAAATCAACATTTAAAGAGACATTACAGATAAACAAAAAGGAAAGAAAATGCAGGAAAAAAAAGAGTAGAGGAAGGCAAAGGTGATTACTCCAAAGCAAAAAATTTGACAAAGATGTATATGGGGGAGAGTGGGATAAGATTCAGAGACACTCAGTCATTCAAGTGAATCTATCATCCATCAGAATATTCCTTCTAGTAAAGTAGATTGCAAACCGTCCTTTGCAACTAAGGTTTACATCCTCCCATTAGTTTGAGTTGGGGGTCTTCACTTTTTCCTATCAAAGGGTGACCTGGACTCCAAAAATGCAACCCAGCTCATCCCCTCCTGCACACTCAATAATCCTTTCATTGCCCCCCTCCCCAGTCTAACCCTACATTCTGGACCACTCCAGGCTACTTTGCACCCCTTAATCCCATTCAGATCTTCTCACAGTCTTTCTGTATAAAAGTGCCCACCTTGCCCCCATTAAATTGCTCAGATTCTTAAAATCTGGCCCATTTGTATTGGTGTCACAAATAGCTCAGATTCTCTAGGAATCTCACCCACCCCAATCACTCTTTTAATAAATTACTTGGATTGAAAGAAGGCTTGAGTGGTTGAATTCTTTCACAGCAGACCCACATCCTTTGTCCTTACATTTCAGGGTTCCCAAAACCCCTATATTGCAACAAGGGGACACCACTGTAGTACTGAGGCTGCCATCCGTTTTTTCCCTTGACAAGCCCGTTATTTCATATCACCTGATTCCCTGATGACAAGATTTACACCCGTTTTCTGAAATTTTAATTTATTAATAGCATGTCCTGCTCATCTTCACCTCCACCTCCCCACTGTCCTTTGGGGAATATTCATTTTTAATTCGTCTTAGATTATTGTGTTCTGTCTCATAAGCATAACAACTCTGATAGAATATGGGTAGTAAAAAGATGGGTTTTTTGTTTCTGAGAAAAATTTAGTGTCATTAATCCAATTGTATGTCACACATAATCTGGACAAGACACTTTTCATTCACTTACTTTTCCTGTGCGGATTGTAGATCAAACTCTATTGAGTAGTTACCAATTTCTTCTAGCAGGAACTTTAACGCAGCAAGCACAGTACCATTTGAAAACAAAGCATATGAAGCACCTTGCCACCCCACAGGGTCCTATTTATGATGCCTCATTTTATCAGGGATATGACTTTAGGTGACTGAAGGCTACAGCAGCAAAACATAAGCACTGATAGGTTTTACTATTCTGGAAAGGTTTCAGAATGAGTCTGTTTCCTGAGGGCAAACCTAGCTAAGAAAAGAGCCAATGGGCTGGTCACTTTATGATGAATTATTTGGTCACTGGAACCCATGAAACTCAGAGTTAAGACCACAAAATACAGAAAACATTGCTAGTGCCATTAAGTATCATTTACTAAAGAAATAGTAAAATTAAGTCAATGTTACTTTCTGACAAAACCATTTAACAGCCGATTAATCAAATTTAGTAACTGTACCTTTAAATATAAACAAATTGAAATGCCTCAAACGGGAGAGGGGGGTAACAGAATAGACTACAAACAAAATAATGATTTTCCTGTAGAAAATGTTTTTCATATTTCAATGGAACGGTGATGTCATCAGTGTGAATATGCCTTCCAAGGGTGCAGCAGGCAACTTGTTGCTTTACTCTCCTGTATACCTCTTGTCCATGTCCTCCCATAATGCTTTGGGGATTGGGGGAGGGGGGAAGACACTCAATACGTCTAATAATAAACATTTATTGACTATCTATGATATGTAGTTGCACAAACAGTCCATTAAGCTGATCCCCTGAGTGTATATGCTTTGGACAGATACTGCCAACAGAAAGTGAGCTGGATCCAAAAAGAGCAGGAGGTGAACAGGTTGAATTGATTTTTGCAAACTGCAGTTATTTTAGAATCCCAAGTTGCTCCCCCAACACAAAAGTTTGCCTTTCAAAAGCTGAGGCTCTTCTAGAGTCATAGCATGGCTACCTGTCATGGAATACCAGTCACTCAAGGTGAATTGGCACAATGGGGAGGTGCATGGTGGGAATAAGGAACAAAGCAAGCTGACAGGAAACAGACGTATGCGTATGTACGTACATATACATACACCACTTAAATCCATCCTCAAACAGCTAAGTTTGAGAAAATATGTAATTACATTGATGATAACTAACCAAGTCAAATTTAAATCAGAACACATTAGTGGAGAAAGACCATGAAATTTTATCACATCTAAACATATCAGTGAAAATGGCATAATGACTTTACGCACCAAATAATAAGTAGTTAAATTTGTAGGAAAAAGCAGTTTTTTTAAAAGGAAATTAATAAAAGATTTCAACACACCACTATCAGAATGTAATGAAACAAAGATAACAAAGAAAGACACCACAAACTTGAACACTAAGAAACTGAATTTAATAAATCTATAGAAAAAAAATTAATGAAAAAAGCAGGTATCATACTTTTTTTGCCTCCTTAGTGGATAGGGAACATTCATAAAAATTGATCATATCAGTGCTTATAGAGAAGTCCCACATACATTTAGAAAAGTGAAACTTAGTAATTCAATAAAACTAGAAAACAGAAGCAATAATATGGGGGGAAAGTAAATAGGTCTTTTTGGAAATTAAAAGAAATAATTTCTTAAACACTGGGTTAAAAAAGAAGCTATAAAAATAAGGCTACTTAAGAAATAATAACAATATAAATACTGTGTATTACAATATGATCTATACTCAGAGGGTATTTTGTAGTAGTACTTAATAATAAGGGAAAAGAAACAAGGAATTAAATCTACATGTAAAGAAAACAAAAAAGGAACAAAACAACACAGAGGAAAGCAGAAAAGAGGAAATTTTGGGGTCAGAGGAGAAAGTAATAGAGGACAAAATCAACTGAAATGACAAACAACCTAGAATTGGTGTTTTAAAAAAAAAAAAATAAAGACCAAAACAATTGATAATAATTAGAAAATGCAATAAAAAACTCAACTTCATCAAACTAAAATTGAGAAAAAAAATCACAGTAAACACAAAACAAAATACCAGGGTTTGCTATACATAAAATTATGTTACCATATTTGAGAATCAGAATAAATATCTACAAATATATAAAAAAAAACCCAACTCAAGGGAAAAGGAGAACACAGGTATGCTAAACAAACCAATTTCAGAAAGAGAAATGAAATAGATTGTTCATGATCTTCCCTGTAAAAAGGCACTGGGTTCCAAAAACTTAAGTAAATTATCTGAAACCTTTAAAGAACAAGTTATCTATAATGTAGATAAAGTTTCTATGGTAATCCTTCTCATGGGGCAAATACAGTTTTAATATACAATTTCCCAAAGGTACAGATAAAGACCAAATTACAAGCCAATGTCATGAATACTTATTTGAAAACACTAAATGACTGCAAAATAAATACATCAATATTCCCTCTCACCCCCAAAAGACATTACAATCAAGTAGGAGTGCTATCAGAAATACAAAAGAGGGATGGTTCAATATTGGGAAATCTAAATCATATCACACCAACAACCAAAGTCCTTTAAAATCAATAATCTTACCAATAGTAAAAGATTCCATAAACAGAGCTGTTTAAGTAAAATACTACATCTGTTTATGAATATTTAAAAAGACATTCAAAAGTACAAGAGGAAGAGTTTTTCCTCAATATCATAAAAAGGTGCCAGTACATGCACCACAACATGAATGAAAATGACTTAACATTAAGGTAATTCCTCCCCAAACCAGGAAGAAACCAAGTTTGTCCATTTTCATTCATTCTAAACAACAGTTTTAGAAATGTTAACAATAAAGAAAAAATAAAGAGTTAAGTGTTGGCAATGCAAATACTTCAAAAATCTCTACTTTTTAAGAGACTACACAACAACAAAATGAGAGATAACTAATAAAGGTAGTATTATACAGCATAAACCCATTCTGCATTTTTATGTATCACTAACAGACAAATATGTTCAACATTTGTTCACAATTATTTGCCAATTACCTACCAAGAAATATTTAACACCTATATTTAAAGATAACTTTTAATAAAAAGGATTGGCTAAGTTGAATAGCAATGCAACAACAAAATGGTAGAAAGCCCCATTTTCAGTTGAATCAGCAATCTAAACATAAGAGAAGTCACTGGAAATTTTTGAAAGAAAAAATGTTTATCTCAAGCAGAGGTGAGAATATTTTAATTATCAAACAAACTGAAACAACTTTTGGAAACAATGTAGATTATTTGAGAATATAAAAATGAAAATCTTTTGCCTAAAAAAAAGCAAATTAACCATGATTTTATTGAAGATATCCCAGACCACTGCCCCTGATTTGATAGTTCATCCTGGATAAAGTCTACAGCAGAAAAATGACTGTACAGCAACCGTGGTGTGGAAGGCCTCTGAAATTACTGAGGCCGATCATCAGACGACAGACATCCAGTCTGTTGTTGGGCCACTGGAAGCTTTTTCTTGTTGACATTTCCTGTCAAAGTATGGATTTCACTGGCATATCCTTCAGGGAAATAGGTCATCTCTGTACCACAATAAAGTATAAGAGGAAAGACTTCAGTGAAAATGATGACAAATATTTGATAAAGCAAGCACCTGACATTTAGGATCTACTGATACAAACTTGAAACAGAGGCCTACGTTGGGACTTGCCTGATGGAATATAGCAATTGAGTGGTTCGGCCAAGATTCAGGTTCTCTTAAGTCCAAATCCAACCAGTTTTTCCCCTCCCACACTGCACTTTCTTTTTTCAATGCTTCAGGGGTATTAATTGATATTTTTGGAAGAGAGAGCCCAAATTCTTCTCTTGTTTCACCTTCCTTAATTTCTTTTGCTGGATCTTTACCTTAGTCACACCTTCTGTGTATATCCCCCAGTGCTTTGTCTCAGCTTCTCCTCTCTTCTCCCTTTATTCTGTCTTGCTGGATGATCTCATCAGTTCCCACAGATTCAATTATCATCTCTATGAAAACGATCCTCAGATTTAGTAGACCCTGAGCTCCCTCCCTGAAGTCCCCTGAGACTTCCAGTCTCATAGCTCCAACTACCTGCTGGTTATCTCAAACTGAACATCCCACAACTGTCTTAGACTCAGCACATACAGAACCGAACTTGTTCTCTTTCCCCCAAGCCCTTCTCTCTTCTGAACTTCCCTATCATCACCAAGGGAGTCATGATACCTTCAGTTATCCTGGGTGTCATCCTATCTTTCCAGCTTGCTCCACCATCACAGAGTGTTATCCATTCTACCTTCTAAAACATGTTTTATCCACTTGATTCTTTCCTCTGACATTGTCTGGTGCAGGTACTCTTCATCTCATACCTCAAGTTTCTCCTCATTCCAGTTCTCTACTCCTACCTGATTCTTTTTTTTTTTTGAGACAAATGGGGTTAAATGACTTACCCAAAGTCACACATCTGGTGTCTGAGGCTAAATTTGAACTCAGTTCCTCCTCCACCACCTAGCTGCCCCTTGTCAAACTGATTCTTAAATAAACAAGCCTGACCATGTTGTGTCCCCTATTTAATAAACTCCAATAGCTCCCATGACTTTCTCAATCAAATTTAAAATACTGCTTGGCTTTTAAAGTCCTTCATAATCTGGTTCCTCCCTGTCTTTCTAATCTTGTCTCTTTCACACTCACGTCCTCTGTGATGCAGTGATGTTGGCCTCCTTGAGGTTCTCTGTATATGATGCTCTATATCTCCCAACTCCCCACATTTCCATTTGCTGCCTCTCATACCTGGAATTCTCTCCCTCCTCATTTCTGCCTCCTCCTCCTGGCTTCCCTAGCTTCCTTCAAGTCTCAACCAAAACCTCACCTTCTACAAGTCTTCTTGACATCCCCCTTAATGCTGGTGCTTTCTCTCTGTTGATTACCTCCAAATTATCTTGTCTATATCTTATTTGTACATAGTTGCTTGCATGTTGTCACCCCCATTGCAGACAACTAGAGGTTCAGTAGAGAGAGCAAGGCGCCTAGAATGAGAAACACCTGAGTTCAAATCTGACCTCAGATCCTCATTAGCTGAGTGATCTGGGGCAAGTCACTTAACTTCTGTCTGCCTCAGTTTCCTCAACTATAAAGTAGGAATGATAACAGCACCTACATCCCAGGGTTTTTTCTGAGGATCAAATGAGATAATATTTAAAAATGCTTAGGACAGTGCGTGGTTCCTAGTAAGGAATGTATAAACGCTTGTTCCCTCCCTCTCCCCCTCCTCATTAGACTGTGGGTTCTTTCAGAGCAGGGCCTGTTCCTGCCTTTCGTTGTGTCCCCAGAAGCTAGTACAGATGCTCAGCACATAATAGGTGTTTAGTAAATGCTTCCTGACAACTTCAGTTTGATCCACAATTTAACAACATGATTACTCCATCCTTCAATGCTAGTCAAAGTCCCTCTTGGCCTCTTCAGCCTTCATTTTGTCTGCACATTTCCATAAACCTTCTGTAGAGGATCCACCCAACACACTGGGAAATTTCTTCTCATTCTTTAAAACCTTATGCTACCACAGCACTGTACTTGGTTGGTCCTCCCTGTTTATTCAAACCCATTGAGCACCACCAGGAGAAAGTTGCTGTTAAAAAAAAATGGGCTTTGACACTAGAGAGCACAGGACTAAATGAAGTTTTTCTTAAAATGATAAGCACTATCTATCTAAAACAATCATCAAGCATCATATGTAATGGGGACAAGCTAGAAGCATTACCAGTAAGATCAAGGATGAAACAAGGATGTCCATTCTCATCACTATTATTCAATATCGTACCAGAAATATTAGCTTTAGCAATGAGAGAAGAAAAAGGAAATAGAATTAGGATAGGCAATGAAGAAACAAAACTATTGCTCTTGGCACCAGCATTTCTATATATGACCAACAAAGTCCAGCAGCAAAAGACAGAAAGAGAAATTCCATTTAAAATCTGTAGACAATATAAAATATTTGGAAGCCTATCTGCCTAGATAAACTCAGAAACTATATGAACACAATTACAAAACACTTTTAACACAAATAAAGCCAGAACTAAACAATTGGAAAAGTATCAATTGCTCATGGGTAGGCCAAGCTAATATAATAAAAATGATAATGCTGCCTAAATTTACTTATTCAGTGCCAATATCAAACTAACAAAAATTATTTTATACAACTAGAAAAAATAATAACAAAATTCATCTGGAAGAACAAAAGATCGAGAATATCAAGAGAATTACTGAAAAAGAGTGCAGAGGAAGGTGACCTGGCCACACCAGATCTAAGACTAAATTATAAAGCGGCAATCATCAAGACTACTTGGTACTAGCTAAGAAACAGAGTGGTGGATCAGTGCAATAGGTTAGGTACACAAGACACAGTAGTCAATGACTATAATAATCTACTGTTTGATAAACCTAAGGACTCCAGCTTCTGGGATAAGAACCCACCATTTCAAAAAAACTACCAGGAAAACTGGAAAACAGTACGTACAGTAGAAACTAGGCATAGACCAATACCTCACACTCTATACATAAGACCAAAATGGATACATGATTAAGACATGGAGGATGATACCATAAGCAAATTAGGAAACCAAGGAATAGCTTACCTGTCAGATCTATGGAAAAGGGAAGAATTTATGACCAAACAAAAGATTATGAAATGTAAAATGGGTAATTTTAATTACATTAAATTAAAAAGGTTTTGTACAAACAAAACCAATGCAACCAAGATTAAAAAGCAAAGCAGAAAGTTGGGAAAAATTTTTTACAGATTTTGTTTGTTTCTGATAAAGGCCTCATTTCTAAAATATACAGAAAACTGAAACAAATTTATAAGAATACAAGTCATTTCCCAATAGATAAATATGGTCAAAGGATATGAACAGGTAGTTCTCAGATGAAGAAATTAAAGCTATCTATAGTCATATGAAAAACATTCTAAATCAATACTGATTAGAGAAATGCAAATCAAAACAACTCTGAGGTACCAGCTCACACCTGTCAGATTGGCTATTATGACAGAAAAGGAAAATGATACATTTTGGAGAGGATGTGCGGAAACTGGAACACTAATGCATTGCTGGTGGAGTTGTGAACCGATCCAACCATTCTGGAGAGGAATCAGGAACTATATCCAAAGGGCTATCAAACTGTGCATACTCTTTGATCCAGCAATATCATTAATAGGTCTGTACCCCAAAGAGATCATAAAAAAGGAAAAAGGACCTACATATACAAAAATATTTATAGCAGCTCTTTTTGTGGTGGCAAAGAATTGGAAATTGAGGGGATGCCCATCAACTGGCTGATGGCTGAACAAGATGTGTTATATAAATGTAATGGAATACTATTATTCTATAAGAAATGATGAGCTAGTGGATTTCAGGAAAACCTGGAAAGACTAACATGAACTGATGCTAAATGAAATGAGCTGAACCAGGAGAACATTGTAACACAGTAGCAGCCCCAGTGTATGATGATCAACTATGATAGACCTAGCTCTTCTCACCAATACCATGATGCAAGACAATTCCAAAAAACTCATGATGGAAAATGCTACATAGCCAGAGAAAGAACTGATAGAGTCTGAATGTAGATCAAAACATACTATTTTCTGTGTTTTTCTTTCTCATGGTTTTTTCCTTTTGTTTTGATTCTCCTTTTACAAGATGACTAATGTGGAAATATGTTTAACATGACTGTACACATATAACCTATATCAGATTGACTGCTGTCTTGGGGAGGGGGGAGAAAAATCTGTTACTCAAAATCTTACAAAATGCATAATGAAAACAATCTTAACATGTAATTGGAAAAAAATAAAATACTATTAGGTTAAAAAAAAAAGGAAATGAGCTTCTGTAACAACAGCAAGAATCTAAGCTCAATAAAGGCAACGGACAACTTTCAAAATATCTTTAGGACATAATCCTAATACTTCCAATCTCCCTCACCTCCCTTGATTCTAAACCTGGCTCATTGTCCATCTATGGCCTTCTAAGCCAGAGGTATATCAGAGGTCATTCAAACATTCATTCATTCATACACATGCCAAGCACTTGGTTAAGTGCTGGGGATACAAA
>JAQQSK010017775.1:0-10013 GCA_028658325.1 Potorous gilbertii | reverse complement strand
TATATATATATATATATATATATATATATATATATATATATATATATATATATATATATATATATATCTCCGAGATTTCTGTTTTTTGGTTTCCTTTCTAATGTTGGTTGAGTTGACTTTGAATAAAAAAGAACTTTTAAAATTTAATGCAATCAAAAATATTCATTTTGAATTTCATAATGTTTTCTATCTCTTGTTTGGTCATAAATTCTTTCTTTCTCTGTAGATCTGACAGGTATATTACTCATTGTTGTCCCAATTTACTTATGGTGTCATTGTTTATGTCTAAATCATGTACTCATTTTGCCTTTGTCTTGATATATGGTGTAAGTTGTTGGTCAATGTTTAGTTTTGAGTTTTGCCAGAATTTTATGTCAAATAGTACTCTTATCCCAGAAATTTAAGTGTGGATTTATCAAACAATTGATTGCTATAGTCATTGACTATACTGGGTGTTATGTACCTAAAGTAATCCACTCTTCCACCATTCAATTTTCATTCAGTATCAAAAATTTTTGATTATTTTTGCTTTGTAATGCAGTTTTAGGTCTGGCATAACTAGACCACTATACCTCCCATTTCTTTCTATCAATCATCTTGATAATCTGTATTTTTGTTCTTAGAGATGAATTCTGTTATCATTTTTTTCTAGTTGATCGGTTTGGCACTGTATAAGCAAATCAATTTAGGTAGAATTGAAATTTTATTAAATTAGCTCAGCCTACCCATCAGCAAATGACATTTTTCTAGTTATTTTGATCTGACTTTTTTAATGAAAAGTGATTTGCAATTGTGTTCATATACTTCCTGTATTTCTCTTGGCAGGTAGATTCCCAAATATTTTATATTATCTACAGTGATTTTAAATGGAATTTCTCTATCTTTTGCTACTGGGCTTTGTTACTGTTATACAGAAATTATGATGATTTGTGTGGCTATATTTTATATCCTGCAACTTTGTTAAAGGTACTGTTTCAAGGAGTTTTTTTTTAATTTGATTCTCTAGGATTCTCTAAATGTACCATCTCATCATGGAAAATGAGTGATAACTTTCTTCATTCTCTACTCTAACTTCTTCAAATTCTTTTTCTTCTTTGATAAGTAAAACTAACATTTCTACTACAATATTGAATAATGGTGTTGATAATGAACATTTTTATTTCATCCCTTAAATTATTGGAAATGTTTCTAGCTTACTGTCATTAAATATAATTTTTGCTGATGTTAGAAAGATGTTACTTCTCATTTTAAAGAAAACTCCATTAATTCCTTTGCTCTCCATTGTTTATAAATTGGAATGGGTGTTCTATTTTGTCAAGAACTTTTCCATTGCATCTATTGAAATAGTCATATGATTTCTGTGAATTATTTTATTGGTCAATTATGCTAATTCTTTTCCTAATATTGAGCCAGTCCTGCATTTCTGGTATTTTTTAAATGTGATTTTCTTGTTTCCTTTTTTTAAAATTTAATTTATTTTTAGTTTTCATCATTCATTTCAAGAAGATTTTGAGTTCCAAATTTTCTCCCCATCTCTCCCCTCCCACACCCAAGATAAGGTATACTTTGATTACCCTTTCCTTCAGTCTGCCCTCACTTCTATCACTCATCATCTCTTATCCCCTTTCCTCTTACTTTCTTGTAGGGCAATATAGATTTCTATACCTCACTGCCTCTAAATCTTATTTCCCAATTGCATGTAAAAACAGTTTTTAGCAATTGTTTTTAAATTGAATTCCAAATTCTCTGCCCTACCCACCTTCATTGAGAAGGCAAGAATTCCATGTAGTTTATACATACACACACACACACACACACATATATATATATATATATACGTATATATATATATATATATATATATATATATATATATATATATACGTATATATATATATATATATAGCTTGCAACACAGTTCCATAATAGTCATTTTGAGAAAGACTAACTCTAGTTCCCTCCATCCTATCCATATTCACTCCATTTTCTTTTTGATCCTGTCCCTTTTCAAAATTGCTACTTTTGGCTAGTACAAACCCAAATCTTCCATCCCTTCTGTCATCCTTACCTTATTTATCCCCTTCTTAGGGGATTTCCTGTAGGATAAGATACTCAATTGAATCTGAATTTTATTCCTTCCTTAGGCCAAATCCAATGAGAGTAAGGTTTACTCATTCCCTCTTACCTTCCCCCTCTTCCCCTCCATTGTAAAAGATTTTTCCTGGTCTCCTTCACGTGAGATAATTTATCCCATTTGATCTCTACCTTTTTGCTTCTCCCAATATATTTCTCTCTCACTCCTTCATTGTTGAAGGCCAGGGTGGAGTGCTGTTGCCAAGATCAGGAAAGACCTTCGGGGAAACTATTCTTTGAGACTGTGCCCATTATCATTCAGAATGTCTCTCCATGCCCCCCAGATGTCCACTACATCTGGCGCCTCAACAGGGACCTGATCCAGGAAAAGGACTCTCCTTTCAGTGAGTGGACCCCTTGGAAAGGACTCCCGAATTCCGAGTTTTGAGAAGACAACTAAGGTAAAAGGAAGCCTTGAAGAACGCCAGTAGGGGCGTTTCACTTTGTTTGAGGTTCACACAGGCACAGTAAAATCTCAGCACTTATAGGCTTATGGGAGAATGTACTGTGTTAACAGAATCAAAAGGCAGATTCTGTGTGTAAGTAATCAATACTGACAGGTAAATAGCAAAAGTAAGGTTTACAATGGGTCAGATACTTTTTAAGAGCAGAAACACTCAGGTAGAGGCATATGAGGAGAAGGAGGAAGGGGAAGAAGAGGTGGATTCCTGGTCAGAGGAAGCCTCAGCACCCCTGGAACCCCCAGCTCCCACAGAACCGCTGCCATTCTATACTCCTCCAGAAACTCCAGATCCCAGTAACCCAGGAGGAGTTGCAAGAGAATTCACCCCTCTGGATTTTAAATATTTACAGGAATGAATACAAGGGGCAATTAATTATGGACCAAGTAATCCTTACATTCACTCTCTTCTAGGCAGCATTTCTGAGACAGCCCTATTCCCCACTGATTGGTGTAATTTAGATAAAGCCACTCTTGAAGGAGATTACTTAATGTGGAAATTTGAATTTCACAAAGCACGTTTGGAACAAAGTAATAGAAATCAAGCCATAGGTCTAATTTGTGCAGAGGATTTCTAACAATCTTTTCTTAGTTTTTTGAATTCTTTCTTATTGTCTGTATATGTATTCTGTCTCTATGTTCTGTGTGAATGTGTTTGTGTGTTAATCTCTTTTCCATGTTTTCTCTTTCCTTCTCCCTCATCCCTTCTTCCTGATGACTGCAGCATCAGGGAAGAGTATGGGAGAAAGAGAGAAACTAATCTTATATTGCTACAGGCAGTTTTAGATAAGGAAATAACGTATGTGCAGTTTTAAGAAAAACATAAAAGTTTTAGAAATTATTGGAAAGTTGTTGGTAAAACTCTCTCTTTCTGCCTTCTCACCCTGGCCAGGTTGTGAAAGTGGAGAGAAAGACAAGAGGAGATCAGGGAAACTTTTCCCTCATATCAGAGGCAGGCTGATTAGCATTTTCATTATCTCAGGCCTCACCCAAAAGAGAAGTTTTGTGTATAATGAGAAATAACCAAAAAATAGTTATTCTGGTCATATTGTAAGTGAAACAGGTCACTCCTAATTGGATGTTTAAAACAGATCAGGATTTGTTATATTATTTGGCACTAAGGCAAATTGTAAAAATGCATAGATCTGAAAAAGATACCTCAGCAGAGATAAAGCTTTTGAACTCTCCAGTAGAAAGGAGGGGACTTAGCACTGCTGGATAGTTGTCCAGAAGTCTCCCTCACTTCAAAAGCCCTCTCTTTCAAAGAAGTTCTTAAGGAGTGTCATATTTGCTATGTCACATGTCCCTGCTTTCTCTTTCTACATGGCAAATTTCTATGATCAATAGTAAGTGACCAACAAAACATGTGAGCCCCAATCTAAGTAAACTCACCTAAGATATCCCCATTGCTTAAAAGAATTTTATAAGTAGTAGTGTTTTTCTGTAATTGGTCTCTTACTGTTGTCATTGTGAGAGTATATATTCCACCTTTTTGACTAAAGCATTGTAATACTGTGGGCATTCATATCACTTAAAGACATTTTCATACCAACTAAGCTTTAATGGATTTTAATTTTAAAGGTTTATTTTTGTTTCAAAGTAAAAAGAGAACTATCATTTTAAAGGTTTTCAACTAATTTTCTTTATAAAACTTTAGTGACTGTTAACATCAGAACATATTGTAAACAGTTTTATTCATCTTCAAGGCAATGTATTTATAAATTTGTAATGCTCTATAAAGCAGAAAAGATCTTGCTCTTTTAATCTGAATTTGTAGTCATTCCATGGCCTAAGCAAAAGTTAAAGTTAGTGTTTGAACTTATTAACAACTTAATTTCTAAAAGTTTTTTCTTACAGAGTAAATGTAATTAGAGAAGGAGAAACAAGCCTGTGAAACAATGATGCACATCTATTCAGTTGTAAGGTTTAAGTTTGAAATCCCTTTTGTTTAAGATAATACAGTTATGCTAGTGAAGAGTGCTAATTTATGAGTTATCTTGTCTATGGTAATCTTGCCACTTAACCTGGTTTTTCATACTCAATTTGTAGCCAGGTCTTCCTGAATCTTCCCATTTAATCTGGCCCTTCATATTCAAATCTGTTGCCCTTGGCCTAGACTGGCCTTTGTCTGTTATGTCAGGGAAATTGTCCTTTATTCATATTCCTTTTGTGTCTGTTTGGTCTTTGTTTAACCTCCATGCCAGGTTTGTCTTTCCCAGAGTGCAAGTCAGCAACTTCCATATAACTGCTCAGGCTATGTATCCCTTGAATAGGACCTATGGAGGCAGGGACAGCTCTATATCCATTTTCAGCAGGAAGCAATTTCAGAAGCTGAGACCTTCATCCCTTACCCCAAAAGATCTTTGGTCCCATCCTATACACAACAGTCAGAGCCTATTTTAGAGGGAAATAGACAAGCAGACACCTTGCTCACACTGATGGTTTTAGAAGCACAACATTCCTACAACCAATTTCATCAGTCAGCTTCCATGCTTCAAAGGCAATTTCGTATTAGTAGGGAGCAAGCAAGAAGCATTGAAGTAATGTCTTGTCCACATTGCATTCCATTTTTGCCAAGTCCATCAAATATATCCATCAACCTTAGAAGATGCAATCCTCTTGAAATATGGCAAATGGATGTCACACACATCCCACAATTTGGAAGGAATAAATGCCTTCATGTGACTTCACCCCACTGACAGAGGAATCAACAAAATTTGTTATCTACCATCTGTTTAGGTGCTTTGCAACTCTAGGTATTCCACAAATTATGAAAACAGATGATGGTACAGCTTATACTAGTCAAGCCTGTAATAAGTTCTGTCTCTCATACAGAAGACAGCATAGAACTAGCATCCCATATAATCCTACTGGTCAAGCCATTGTAGAACGTTGCAATCGTGACATAAAAACTCTCTTCCAAAAACAAAAGAAAGGGGGATAAGAAGGCAAAAGAATAAGGAGAAGAGTTGATAAGGTGTTGTATACCATTAACTTCCTGACACCAGATAGAGAGAGGCTTACGCCTGCTCAAAAACAGTTTCAAAAGGCAAAACACACCTCACTGATTGGAAAAACATGAAGGTGAAATGGAACAACACAAAGACAGGCCCTGTATTAACATGGGGGCGAGGGTATGCTTGTATTTCCACATGAAATGGTAAAAAAATGATCTGGATACCAGAATGAAACATCTGACCTCTGCCATACATTGGAAAAGATATCTGGATCGAGGAAAAAGAAGCCATGATCATTGGAATGGCAGGACAATGAAGACACTCATTCTGCTACTGCAGCAGAAGGAACCGATTGAGGAGATAGATGGACTTTTTGTACATAATCTACCTTGGGTTATGAGTGGTGATATGGGGAGGGAAAATAGAGGAGATAATTATGGTAGCAGATGGGTCTAAGGTTTTTGGGAAACAAATTGATATATATAGAATTTTTGCTTTTATGATCGGGAAATAACATGCTTTAATTGTACTATCATTGAATATGTTGGTTTTCATATAGCTAACACTAGCATTATATCTGTAATTATGTGTCCTAGGTTTGCTTTAATGCCTATCAAGTTAAGGCTGGTATATGTCTGTATCTGATCAAACTTTTAATCAGTTAATGTTGAAAGTAAGGCAGAAAAGATGTACAAGTTGCATTATTTTAGGCATTATAAGCTTTGTGGCAGCATTGGCTTCCTCTGTATCAATTGGTTTATCCATACATACAATTTAATGGTTACATTAAGGAAAACTATTGTGGTGGTGGTAAACAAAGTTGATGTTATTGAAACAAGATTGTTCAAAAGATGTGATTGTAGGTTCATTTCCATTTTTGTTGCTTCTGTCCTTTATACCTCTATATATAATTTATAGATCAGGCCTCCAAGGGAAATCTTGACCCCAAGGAAGCTGCAAGTGATTTGGGATGATGTTGCTAATACAAAATCCCTTTGCATCCTTGTTCCATTGACTCATGTCTATATTACCTCTATCCCTTTGTTTCTCTGTATGGCCACCTAATCACAGATGCCTTCTCTCTCATGGGTAATCTTTTCAAACCCAAGTACCTATTCTCTATTACAACAAAAGAAAGGGGGAATTGTTGAGGGCCAGGGTGGAGTGCTGTTGCCAAGATCAGGAAAGACCTTCAGGGAAACTGTTCTTTGAGACTGTGCTCATTATAATCCAGAATGTCTCTCCATGCCCCCAAATGTTGCTGTCTCCGTGAGACAAACGTGGGAACTACAGAAAACAAGGGATATGTAAAATAGATGTCCTCTAGGCTAATAGCCTTTATAGACAATAAGAGTGGTCAAATCACTGGGACAGGAGATGAGCAGAATATCACGTACACTTGCAGATTCTGTCTATATAAACCCTAACCCTCAGATCAATAAACGGAATTGGTCTATCTTTTCCCACCTCCCGTGTCTCTTTTCTTCAACCACTTCACCGAGCATGTAGGGACACGGGCCGTCTACTACACTTAATTTTATTTTTAAATATCACCCCTTCATAGTCAACTCACGCTGTTCCATCTATCTATCTATCTATCTATCTACTCTATCTACTCTCTCCAACTACTCTGATACTGAGAAAGGTCTCATGAGTTACAAATATCATCTTTTCATGTACTAACGGAAACAGTTCAACTTTAATTAGTCTCTTATGATTTCTCTTTCCTGTTTACTTTGTCATTCTTCTCTTGATTCTTGTATTCGAAAGTCAAATTTTCTATGCAGCTCTGGTCTTTTCATCAAGAGTGCTTGAAAATCCTCTATTTTATTGAATGTCCATTTTACCCGGAAATAATATACTGTTTTGCTGGGTAGGCAATTCTTCGTTTTATTCCTAGTTCCTTTGAACTCTGGTGTATCATGTTCTAAGCCCTAAGGACCCTTAATGTAAAAGCTGCTAGATCTCATGTTATCATGATTGTGTTTCCATAATACTCAAATTGTTGGAGGAGAAAGGGAAAAAGATGGCAGCTTCCTCTGTGTGCTGGATCAACAATACTGAGGCTCAGGCACTTCTGCATGCCCGTGACTCACTATCTCTATTAAACTTGCCCACAACTCATAGTGCAGCTCCCTTGGTTCAGTCTCTCCAGAAAATTCCAACAATCCAGGGTCACTATGCTGGTCAATGGGCTCTAGATGGCTTCTAGAGGCCTGTATAGTGGGAGTTTGTACAGATGTTAGTAGCCACTATGAAAATGAAATCAACAATAGGGCTGGCTACTTTGTGGAACACTTGGCATTCAAGAGTTACAAAGAAGTATCCTGGGAAAGCACTGGAAGAAGATATAGAAAGGATAGGTACTCATCTACATGCTTATAGTACTCAGAAACACAGTGAGTACTGTATCAAAGCACTGAGTAAAGACCCTCCTAAAGCTGTTGTTTTCTTGGGTCACCTTGTACATAACTACAAGTTCAAGGACTCCCAGATTGAGAAGAAGCAAAATGTGAGCCTTCAAGAAATGCAAGAACGTGACAACTCCTTGTGGGAAGTAGTATTGGACTATCTCCATGCCACTGCTTACTAAGATATGCCCCTTGCTTAATTATGGAAGGACGCAGTGTGAATGCCAAGAAACTATCCAGGCAAGACTTGACTGAATTTATTGATACATACTACAAGGCCTCCTAGAATGGTACTGGCTGCTGCATAAGGTTTGGAATACAAGCAGTTAGTAGACCTTGCACAGAAACATTTTGGCAGTGTCCCCATTGCATGCACTAAGGATATTGTGTCTATCCCTTCATCCTGCTTCTTCACAGTCAGTGAGATCTTTCACCAGGATGATGATATGCCTATAGCTCATGCGACTATTTCAGTTGAGGGCCCAGGCTGGGCTACCCCTAATAATATTGCACTCTCAGTCCCAACTCAAATAATTGATCACTTTGACTGCACTTATGGAGGAAGTGTGCACCATTCCAGTCCATTGGCATCTGTTTCCGTGAAAAACAATCTCTGTCAGAGTTTCTAGACCTTAAACATCTGCTACTCAGAAATCGAAATGTTTGGCATCCATTTTGTCCTTGATCAAATGAACATAGATGATATGGTATTCTTCCTTCAGTGTCAGCAGATAATCATCTACTGTGTACCAGTGCCACTGAAAGTTAGGTGAAGAGAGGAAAAGATCTTGAGAAACGTGTTGGTTTCTCATCTGGATGGTCCTGCCCCTGTGTGTGAAGGCTTTGGATGTAACCTTTTGACTTATGGCTACCACATACCTTTCTATGAATGAGAAAGCCTGATTTTGGAGATTGATGCCAGTGTTGTGCATAAAGTCTGCTCCAAATACCTGTATGCAGTGAGTAACATCAAACAGCTCCCTACCTACAACTGTATCTAAAATAGCATGTTCTGGCTGGGATTTTAGGGGTTAAACCCAGTTGATGGTGAGGGCTGTGAGATTCGTGGTCCTAGAGGTCCTCTGTTCAGAAAGATTCCTTCCATATACCTCTGTCTTGTAACAGCTAACAAGTTTGTAGGATTAGCAATACTGTGTCAGATTACAGTTAATTAAAAGTAAATTAAGTTGCATCTTAAAAAAAAAAATACTTGAATTGTTTCGTTTTAGGTGCCTGCAATATTTCTTGCTTAACCTGGGAATTTGGAAATTTGACTAGGAGTTCTCCTTTGGCGATCTGTTTCAGAGGTGATCAGTGAATTCTTTCAATATCGATTCTACCCTCTGGTTCTAGAATATCAGCGCAGTTTTCTTTGATTATTTCCTGAAAGATGATGTCTAGTCTCTTTTTTGTTTAGATCATGGCTTTTGAGTAGTCCTATAATTTTTAAATTTTCTCTCCTAAATCTATTTTTCAGTTTAGTTGTGCATTCAATGAGATATTTCACATTGTTTTCTGTTTTTCTTTTCATTTTTTTTGGTTCTGTTTTATGATTTCTTGATGTCTTTTATATTTAATAAATTAGTTTATTTAACTTTTTGCATTAATTTTCACAAAATTTTGGGTTCCAACTTTTCTCCCCATTTGTCCCCTCCCACACCCCAATACACCCAGCATTCTTTTTTTTTTAAATAAATTTTTTAACTTTTTACATTCATTTTCACAAGATTTTGGGTTCCAAAATTTTCCCCCCATTTGTCCGCTCCCCCCTCCTGATACACTGGACATTCTAATTACCCATATCACCAGTCTGCCCTCTCTTCTATCATCCCTCCCTTCCCTTACCCCATCTTCTCTTTTGTCCTGAAGGGCCAGATAACTTTCTATTCCCCATTACCCGTATTTCTTATTTCCTAGTAGCAAGAACAATACTCGACAGTTGTTCCTAAAACGTTGAGTTCCAACTTCACCCCATTCCTCCCTACCCACCCATTCCTTTTGGGAAGGCAGGCAATTCAATGTAGGCCATATCTGTGTAGTTTTGCAAATGAC
>JAQQSK010017774.1:0-10013 GCA_028658325.1 Potorous gilbertii | reverse complement strand
CAGAAATGATGACATGACTTGCACTTGACTTTGTTTTGAGTGAGGGAGGGCTGTGCAGGTCACCAGCCTCACTTCTCCTCCAGAGTCATCTGAATCCAGTGACCAGATATTCATCAGAATGACTGGAGATGACTCAGGATTCACAAGGAGACCTTGGGCCCTTTAGGTCAAGGTCTCTGCAGGTATTCACTTAGGGTGAGGTAACGCCCATTCACCGAATAGGACTATTTAAGTAGCCACAACATGGCCCCTTTAATGAGGCCAAGAAAAAGAAAGATATCAGGGTGGGAAGGAAACAGAAACAATTACTACTGATAATCACTCTAAAGTTAGGAGGGCCCAGAAGAGACCTTAGGCAGGGGCCCCTTGGCACCCCAGCTTCAGAGTGCAGTAGGTTTAAGGGAAGGGATGGGAAGGGAAGGGAAGGGAAGGAAAGGAAACTAGCCAGTAAAACCCAAGCCACATCTTTTGGCCATCCAAATTTACCTTCCTTTGGTGAGGAGAAGGCAGAAGGGGAGGCAGGCAGGAGGAGAGCTGAGTGACCCAGCTAGCCCTTCAGCCACCTGGGTCTACTCATAGGATTGTATTTGTCCTTCGTTGCTGAAGAAGACCAAGTTATCAGACACATGATGATATAACTTGCCCTTGACTTTGTTTCCTTTCCTTTTTTTCCTTTTCCAAATTAAACCATGGCTTAATATGAAATTTTTTAAAAGAACACGAACCACTAACTATTGTTTTCGTAACAGTTACAGCAAAAAACTATGCACAATTTATAAAAAATATTTTTTAATAAACTTGAACTCTATTTGTCCTTTGTCAAAACAGATTTCCAGTTAGTACTACGTTATTGCAACATTCTATCACTAAGCAAGTCTAGGACTGTTTTTGTTCAGAAGGAATAAGATCAAAGTTCTTTGATATTTGCACATTGGAAATAGTTTTCTTATTCAAATTTATTAATATCTGTCTTCAAAATAAAAGAAGAATTATATCTGTAGACTGGCCAAGTGATTAATAAACAGGATTTCCATTTCATTGGCAGGAAAAGTAATGTTTTTTAAGCTCATAAACTATAGCCACGTATGTATCTCTATGTTATTTTTAAATTTATTATCCATTGCTGTAAGTTTTTTTAAAAAAACAAATGTGCCTTCTGGATCAGAGCTTAAATGAGAATCTTGCATTGATATAAAGTATTAAAGGATCTACTAAAAAAATTTCAAGGACAAATATTACCTAACAATTTGCTTTATCCTTAGTACCACTTAAATGACTTTCTCCTAAGTATTTTGTTACAAGAAATCCAGCGTAATTTACTATAATGTAGAAAGAAGTGTCTTCTGGTTTGCCTCCATATGGTCACACAGAATGTGTGCCTTTAAAAGAATCGTTGATAAAGTTGGATTAATTCTAAAAACTAGAAAAAAATGTAACATAGCTCCTCACCAATTTCTAGATTTAAGCAATTTGTGAAAAATGTTATGTGTCCAAATTCCATAAGGGTGGTCACGTATTTTTTTGTTTGTGGAATATAACAAGCATTTCCATAACATAGTATATATATCTAAGATCAATGAGATCATTTCTTATAGCACAATCATATACCACAACTTGTTTAGCCATTCCCCAAATGACGGGCTTCCCTGCAATTTCCAGTTCTTTGCCACCACAAAGGAACTGCTATAAATGTCTGAGAACAAATAAGTTATTTTCCTTTTTCCCCTAATGATTTTTGGAAACAGACCTAGTTGTGGTATTGGTGGATCAAAGGGCACAGGCAATTTAATAACTTAGGCATAATTCCAGATTACTCTCTAACATGGTTGGACCTGTTCACAATTCAATCAAAAATCAAGTGTCCCCATCTTTCCACATTCCCTCCAACATGTTTGTTTTCCTCTTCAATCATTTCTGCCAATCTGACACAAGGTTCTTTTAATTTGCATTTCTCTAATCAAAAATGATTTGGAGCATTTTCTCATGATTATAAATTGACTGTTCATGTTCTCCCAATTTTCTTCCAATATCTATGTATCTAGGTCATATATCCATTTTGACCTTGGTAAACATGGTATAAAACATTGGTCTATGACCAATTTCTGGCATATTTGCTAATTTCCCTCACAATTTTTACCAAAGAATCAATTCATATCCCAAAATGTTAAGTCTTTAAGATTTGTCAAAAACATGATTAATTTATGGCTGTAGGTTGGATGTCTACTTTAAACTACTGGTCTTTCTATTTCTCAGCTATTATCAAATTTGATAATTACTGCTATATTATAACGTTTAAGATCCAGTACTGCTAAATCTCCTTCCTTTGTAGTTTTTCTTTCATTAGTTCCTTTGATATTCTTGACTTTTTGTTGTTCCAAAAGAATTTTTCTAAATCAGTAAATGAGTTTTGGTAACTTAACTGGGATGCCACTGAATAGATAGGTTGGATAAAATTGCATTTTTATTATATTGGCCCTATCTACCCATGAACAATTAATATTTCTACAATAATTTAAATCTAATTTTATTTACAGGAGGGTTTTTTGGTTTTTTTTTTTAATATAATTTTGGTTACATAGCCCCCAAGTTTGTTTTGGCAGGTGTACTCATGGGTATCTTATACTGTCTAAAGTAATTTTAAATGGAGTTATCTCTTACTATCTCTTCCAGCAGGGTTTTATTTGTGATACAAAGGAATTTTCATGCTTTACATTTTTATTTATATCCTTTGCTAAGATTACTGTTTCAACTTTTTTACTTCGGTTTTTGGAATTTTTCCAAGCGTACCATCATATCATCTGCAAAAAGATAAATGAATGTTGTACTTTATATTATTTTCAAATTTTTAATATGATCAATTATGCTAAGTTTTTATGTCATGTTTATGGATGAATCTGTGCATTCCTGGTATAAATCCCACTTAATCATAATGTATGTATATATATTTAATCATAATATATAATTTTTGGACTACATTGTATTCTTTTGGCTAGTATTTTAGGATTTTTGCATCTGTATTTGTTGATGAAATAATAACAAAAATATAATTTTCTTTATCTGTTTTTACTCTTCCTGTTTTAGGAATCGTATTTGTTTCATAAAAGGAGTTTGGTAGGCTCCCTTTTTTGCCTATTATTCCAAATAATTGATTATTAATCTTTAAATGTTAGATAGAACTTAGTCCTAATACTGTTTTCTTAAGAAGCTCATTTATGGTCTATTCAACTTCTTTCTCTAAAACAGATCAAGATATTCATTTCCTCTTCTGTTAACCTAGGCAATTTACTTTTTGAATATATTCAAACACATTCAATTTCATATAAATTGTTTAATTTATTGGCATATAATTGGGCAAAATAACTCCTTACTATTACTTTAATTTCATCTGTTAGTAGGACAGTCACCCTTTTCATTTTTAGCAGTGATTTGTTTGTATCAGTGGCTTATCTATCTTGTGGAGGGGGGTTATTCCATAAAACCAACTCCTAGTTTTAATAACTGAACTTTCTTTTACACATATTTTATTTATCTTACCTTTAATTTTTAGGATTTCCAAATTAGTAATGGGAATTTTTTTTTAATTACATACCCAATTTATTGGTTTGCTCTTTTCTCTACTCTGTATTGATGTAAGCACTAAGACGTAAATTTTGCTCTAATCACTGCTTTTGCTGTAACCCATAGATAGGTTTTGATATATTGTCTCACTGTCATTCTCTTTAGTGAAATTACTGATTCTATGATTTGTTCTTTAACCAACTCAATCTTTTAAGATTAGGATATTTTCCAATTAGTTTTTAATGTTTCTGTGATCTCATTAAATATAATTTTTATTGCATTATGATCTGAAAATGATAATCTTAGTATTTTTATTTTTCTGCTTTTAACTATTAAATTTTTATGTCCTAATGTCTGGTCAACCATTGTTTCCACTCAGTTCTCTCCAGAAATCTCCTATCTACCTAGTTCATCTAAAATTCTATTCAATTCATTGACTTCTCATTTTTTTTTTTTTGTTATATTACCTAGTTCTGAAAGGGAAAGATTAAAGTCTCTCCACTATGAGAGTACTATCCATCCCCACCTGTAATTTAACTTTTCTCTATTTGGTGCAAAAAGGTTCAGTATTGATATTGCTCCATTGTCTATGGTGCAGGTGAACAATATGTGGCTACTCTGATTATCTCTTTTAATTATAAATCTATCTAAACCATAACTCGGTCTGCGATCATAACTGATACCCCAGCATCACAATAAATTCTACTCCAATCCTCCATTTTAACTGTGCGTATCTCTTGTTCTTAAATGTTTTTTGTAAACAACATATTGTTGGAGTCTAGATTTTAACCCATTCTGTAACGTATTTCCCATTTTATGGATGAATTTCTTTCACACTGGAAGTTATAATTACCATTTCTGAATTTCCCTCTATTGTTTTTACTCACTATTGTCTGTCTCAGCCTCTTTTTACCTCCTCTTCTCCTCCTTATGCTAACCTTATTCTAACCACCCCTCTAAGAGTCCCTCCCTAAAAATCCCTTCCTCACCCTGTCCCTCAGCATTCTCACTTCTACAAGTACATAAGACTTCTACACCCCTCCAGATATACATGATTCCTCTTCAACCCAGATCCAAGAGAATAGGGTTCTACATTCTTAACTCATCCTTACAGACCTGCATTTTAATAGCGGTTAGTAGTATCCAGGATGACTGTACCACATTACATCACTGTCATTAAAAATTTAAATTAAAAATTTCTTTTGATGTACTATTATTAGATTTGCAAACTAAAGCCATACTTTTGTAATTAACTAATCATTGTTAATCAAACTGTATCAAATACGTACAATAAAATCAGTCAAGACGGTTATTAAGCACCTACTACATGCCAAGCATTGTCTTGTGCTAAGGATACAAGCACAAAGAGTAGAACAATTCCTATTCACGGTGAATAGAAATTATTTTGACGGAATCCAAGATGTCTACAACATATCTGCTCTTTTCTTTTGTTACCGTGTTATCTGTAAAAGGAATCGTTCCAAGGTTTTAAACCATGATTTACCAAGCACTATTTTCACCATTTCAATAGTCAGTATATGGTATTAACATTCCTCCTTTTAAATTTTTTTTTTACTTAGTTATTGTTAGCAATCTTATCCAGTGATAGGAATTCCTTTAATGTCAGATATAGGATTTTTTTTTTTGTATTATTAAAAGGAGCTAGGAGCCAGGATGGCAGAGTAGAAAGATGCACACACACTAGCCCTTCCCTCACAGCCCATAAAATACCTGTAAAAAAAAGAGTGAAAGAGATTTCCAGTTCAAGTTAACCTGGAAGGACAATAGGAATTGTCTATGACACGGAGCCCAGAGCGCTGCCCAACCTTGGCCACCCAGTACCAGGAAGAACAGGACCAGAACAGGCCTCGGGGGTGGAAACCCCAGCAGCAGTGGAGGTTCTCTGATCCCCCAACTCATAAAAGTCAAAGACAACTTCAAAGGTCAGTAAGACGGCTTTTTCAACTGGGTAAGAAGGAAGTGGGGTCCTCTCCTAATCCTGGTCCCCAGCAACAGCAGCAGCAGCAGCAGCAGGATCCATTTAGGCACTCTGCCTAAAGCCCCTGGGGGAACTGAGCAGATGATAGGAATCTCAGCCCTGAGCATGGAGGAGTGTTCTGGAGAGGTAATTCTACTACTCCCAGACTCTGGGCAGAAAAGTTTTTGGTTGCTCACAGACCAGAGTATAGGCCAAGAGAGAAGTAAACTCCTCTCCCTTGATTGCACCACCTTGAAGGAACCGAGAATTTACAGGTCCCCAGAGTATACCCTCCTCTTGACAAAGGACTCAAAAGTCAATTAACTGGCTGAGAAAATGTCCCAAAAGGGGGAAAAGATAAGACTATAGAAGGTTACTTCCTTGGTGAACAGGTATTTTCTTCCATCCTTTCAGATGAGGAAGAACAATGAATTACCATCAGAGGAAGACATAAAAGTCAAAGCTTCTGCATCCAAATTGTCCAAAATAAACATGCAATGGTATCAGGCCTTGGAAGAGCTCAAAAAGGATTTTGAAAATCAAGATCAGTGGAGGAAAAATTGGTTAGAGAAATGAGAGTGATGCAAGAAAATCATGAAAAGCAAGTCAACAGCTTGCTAAAAGAAACTCAAAAAAAAATGCTGAATAGCACCTTTAAAAATAGGGTAACAATTGGCAAAAGAGTTACAAAAAGTCAATGAGGAGAATGCTTTAAAGAGCAGAATTAGCCAAATGGAAATGAAGGTTCAAAAGCTCACTGAAGAAAATCGTTCTTTAAAAATTAGAATGGAGCAGATAGAAACTAACGACTTTATGAGAAACCAAGAAATTACAAAACAAAACCAAAAGAATGGGGAAAAAAATGAAGCCAGTGTGAAATATCTCATTGAAAAAACAACTGACCTGAAAAATAGATCCAGGAGAGACAATTTAAAAATTACGGGACTACCTGAAAGTTATTATCAAAAAGAGCACAGGCATCATGCATCATCTTTCATGAAATTATCAAGGAAAACTGCCCTGATATTCTAGAACCAGAGGGCAAAATATTGAAATTATTCACCGATCATCTGAAAGAGTTCTGAAAAGAGAAACTCCTAGGAATGTTGTAGCCAAATTTCAATGTTCCCAGGTCAAGGAGAAAATATTGCAAGCAGCTAGAAAGCGTTGTGGAAATACAATCAGGATAACACAGGATCTGGCAGCTTCTACATTAAGGGACTAAAGGGCTTGGAATAGGATATTCTAGAACTCAAAGGAACTGGGACTAAAATCAAGAATAACCTACCCAGCAAAACTGATTGTAACACTTCAAGGGAACAAATGGTCATTAAATGAAATAAAGGACTTTCAAGCATCCTTGATAAAAAGGCCACAGCTGAAAATAAAACGTGACTTTCAAACACAAGAATGAAGAGAAGCATGATAAGGTAAACAGGAGAAGAAATCATAAAGGACTTACTGAAGCTGAATTGTTTACTTTCCTACATGGAAAGGTAGTACTTGTAACCCTTGAAACTTTTCTCAGTATTTGTGTAGTTGGAAGGATTACACACATATACGTAGACAGAGAGTACAGGCTAAGTTTAACAGTAAGGGAAGATATCTAAATAAAATTAAGGGCTGAGAGAGGAATACATTGGGAGAAGAAAGTGAGAAATGTTATCGGGCAAATTATCTCTCAAAAAAGGCAAGAAGAAGCTTTCAATGGCAGGGGAACGGAGAGAGGTGAAAGGGAAAAAGTGAAGCTTACTCCCATCACACATTTAGCTTAAGGAAGGAATAACATGCACACTCAATTTGGTATGAATACCTCTTACACTACATGAAAGGGAAAAGAGGGGAACAATAGAAAGGAGGATAAATGAGGAGGGTCATAATTAGAAGGGGGAGGGAAAAGGTCAAAGAGAATAAATAAATGGGGGGCAGAATAGGATGAGGGGAAATATTGGTAGTCTTTCATAACCTATTATGGAAATCTTTAGTGAAACTACACATGCCTATACTGCATTGCTTGCCTTCTCAGTGAGGATGAGTAAGTAAAGAAGTTCAAGAAATGAATGTTGAAAAATGTTGGGAAAAAAATACAAGTAATGGGGTATAGAAATCTATCTTACCCTACAAGAATAGAAAGAAGATGGGGATAAGAGAAGGGTGCGATAGGAGGGTATACTGGGGGAAGGGGTAATCAGAATTCATGGTGTTTTTGGGTGGGTAGAGCGGACAGAAACCTAATTCAAGGGCTTTTTTTGGGGGGGAAGAGTGAGTAAAGAATCATTTCATTGGTATAGGGTAGGTTCCAATCATGGAATCAAGTTAAAATGGAATTGACACTTACCAAAATAAAAATCAATAGGTCAAATAACAACGTGAACTTTCAAGTCAACATACGGTATACAAGGATAGGTGTGGGTGTATGTGTGGGTGTGTATCTTAGTATCCCTCTTTTTTTTTTTGACACCACTTTTACAGTTCACTCTCAGTGTGAAAACCCCTTCCAATATGGATGGGCAACTCTTCATTGTGCTAGAGTTGCTTGGAGGCATATTATTCTGAAAACTACAGAACTAGAATTGTCTAAAGGAACTGTAACATTAACTTGATAGTGACATAGTGTTTTAAGAGGTATGACTTGAAATTTGTTCTTGACATGAAAGCTAACCACTTCTCCATGTAGTTCCCTGTCTTGGGCATTGTTGAATAAGCATATTTAACAGCTTTTAGGTACCTACTATTTTCCAAGCAGTGGTAGATACTGGGGAAACAGAAAAAAATCAAAAGTCCTTGCCCTCAAATAACATACTTTGCCATTAGTTATAGTATACTATAACTTAGGTTTTTGATTGCCTTGGTGAAATAAGGACTTCTAAATCACTTCTGGCTAGATAGTTTAGCATATATGTATGATTATCTCCAGAAGACAAGGTGTCAAAATGTGTTTTTAAAAAGATAACTGAAACCTTGGAAAAGGAAATTTCATTCGAGTGGCAGGGATGGAAGCTCATTATGAGAGCTGGGAAGGTGAGGGAGGAATGGGTGATGAGATGGATTTCACCAAGTATGTTTGTGACTACTTTTGTATACCGTTTTCATTTCTCAGATGTCAGTAGGTCACTTTCTGCCAACAGGAAAAATGTGGTTAAGTTTCTGATGGTATCTGGGGCTAACTGGATCTACTTCAACATTATTTAGGAAACACTTTGAAATACCTATCTACACAGCATTATATACTGTGTATAATTGCTTTTGAAACAAAAAATCTCTTCTACAGAATATTAGTTGATTAGGTATGTATGTCCAATGCAAAAATGCTCGAATGTCATTGCATGATTTGGATAATTCAGTCACAGCAGATCACTGCCCGTTCTGTGACTTAATGCTCATTTGACTTCAGCTTCTCTTCCATACAACCAAATTAATTTTCCTAATCCAGTATGACCATCAAATTTCCAACAGAAAACTTTACTAACTCCCCACTACCTGGAGAATAAAATCCCCATCACATCACCACTAGCTGAAATCTCTTCAAAATCCAATTCAGGTGTGACTTCTTCCAGTTTCCCTGCTTAAAGCTCACAAGCTGTTCATACAATTTTGAAAATGGGAATAGGCAGCCCTGCCCTGGCTGCGCGGCACGGAGAGGAACAGATGCAGCAGATCCGAGCAGGCTTCAGGGACAGAATTTCCAATGGCCACGAAGGTCCCTCCACCCACAGACACACAGGTCAGTGAGAGAGACGTCTGGACAGGCTGAAGGGAACGGGGTGTCTCCATGACTCAGGCCCTCTCGGGAGGCAGCAGTAGAGGCAATAGCAGACACCAGGGCTCCTAAAGCAGGCAGGATCTCCATTACAGGAAGGTCTCTGCATAAATCCCCTGAGGGAACCAAGCCTGGGAGGCAGCCCTGTCCCCACCTGAGCACCAGAACTTAAGCTCCCATTGCATAGCAGCCAGGCTGGCCCCAGAAAGCCCTGAGGCTGGGGAGCTGCTTTGAATATCAAACCCCAAGCACTAATTGCCAGATCTAGGGTGGGAGTGGAATCTCTGAAGTCAAGTAACTGGCTGGGAAAATGCCCAGAAAAGGGGGAAAAAAAAAAAAGTAAGATCGTAGAAGGTTACTTTCTTGGGGAACAGATGATTCTGCCCTTCCTCTCTGATAAGGAAGAACAATGTTTACCATCAGGTAAAGACATAGGAGTCAAGGCCTCTGTATCCCAAACATCTGAAATAGATATCCAATGAGCTCAGGCCATGGAAGAGCTCAAAAAGGATTTTGAAAATCAAGTTAGATAGGTGGAGGAAAAACTGGGAAGAGAAATGAGATGCAAGAAAAGCATGAAAAACGGGTCAATACCTTGATAAAGCAGATCCAAAAAAAACGCTGAAGAAAATAACACCTTGAAAAATAGGCTAACTCAATTGGCAAAAGAGGTTCAAAAAGCCAATGAGAAGAATGCTTTCAAAAGCAGAATTAGCC
>JAQQSK010017773.1:0-10013 GCA_028658325.1 Potorous gilbertii | reverse complement strand
GTAAGTGCCTGAATTGGATCAAATGATGAAAATTTTACGTAGCTCCCTGGCTCTCCTGGGAAGGGCATTTCTTTAAAAAATACCATCTTGGTGTCTGACTCCTCTTGTAACAATACAATGGGAGTGCCCCATTCTGTTCCCAGAATGATAGAAATCACAGGATAGTCTTGTTGCTTCAAAAGTGGCCAGGATTTAGTTTCAGTTGCAGGAAGGATCAGTATCTTAAAGCTCCCAGGGACAAGGAGGCTCTGAGATCATGGCATGGGAGGTAAATTGCTCTCTTTATAGGGTTCCAGGCTTCCCTTCTTGTTATCCTGTTTTACTAGGCAATTAGTCTGAGTAACTAAAACATAGCTTTAGGCCATGGCCAGGAATTGCCATCTTTTCTAATAACCAGCTCTGCTTTACAGGTTTACACAGGCAATGGCCCACACTGCCTTTGAGACTCCAGAAAGAATACAAGATGGGGAGACTTGCAGTTTCTATGAGGATCTTGAAGCTACTCCAAGGGTTCTTGCTTTAGGCAAGCCACCACTAATGCCAATATGGAGGCAAATATAGAGGGGTCCTAGATCAGCGATAAAAAAATTCTGGTCAATCTCTATGTGAATGGACACCCCAAAATGTATTCCGTTAAGATATTTGTTAGATACATGATACTGCCCAGGCATGAGTGTGACCCCAAATAATTTAAAGAAACAACATAAGAAATTATCTTTAATGGATAGTTACATGTTTCATAATATTGACCCTGTGGCAGCCTTTGGAGTCAGGAAGACCTGGGGTCGTCTTGCTTCTGATACATACTAGCTTTGTAACCCTAGGCAAATTACTTTCTCTCTTGGGGCTTCTGCTTTCTAGAACAATAGGATTGAACTAGGGGTGTAAAGTCCTTTCCTGATCTAATTCTCTGATCTGGTTATTCCATGATTCCCTCGCCCCCCTCCCCAGACTGGAGGCTATAGACAAGTCTACACTTAGGGTACTGAGTCTAGCTCCAGGCACCACGTTTTAGAAAGGACGATGCTGAAATAGAGAACAGTTAGAGTAAGGATTCCCCACTTAGGATCCCTGGACTTCCAAGGAGGTTGGATACATTTTTAGGGGTCTGAATTTGGATGGGGAAAAGTGTATCTTTATTTCAATACAATTAAGGTTGTTGTTTTTTGGTTACACTTTGTGTTTGTTGGCATGCATTTGAGAACATTTTTGGGAGAAGGGGTCCCTAGGTTTTACCAGAAGGAGGTCATGACATAAAAAAGGAAAGAACTTCTGGTGTAGAAGAAGGTGACCTGGATGACGGGGACATCGTTGGGGACATGCCGTGTGGTCAGGTGAAGGAGGTTTAGCCCCTTTACAGAAGCCTAGGAGGTGGAGGGGACATGAATACTCTCTTCAAGTAGAAAATGTAATAGCCATTCTATTTGTCCCAGAGGGCAGAACAGGAGCAAAGGGTGGAAGATGCAAAGAGGTCAATGAGGTTTGATATAAGGAAACTTTTAAATAAAGAGAGTACAAAGTAGTACGGATTGCTTTGGGTAGTAGTAGGTTTCCCTTGAGTGTTGGTCAAGTCAAGGCTGATCCTCAAGGGCCCAGTGACCCGTGGGAATGTTCTATTGGGAATTTGTGTTGAGGAAGGGTTGGCTTAGATGGCTGCTAGGGAGCCTTCCCAATCTGAGGGTCTGTGATTTTTTTTAATTAGCTACTTGGAGCCTTCATTGCTTACTCTTTTTTCCCCCTCCACCTTGCCTCTCCCCTCAAGATCTGGCTGAATTTAGTTGTTGACATTTTCCCACTGGGCTCTCTTTGGTCTTGATTTTCCCATCATGTTCCAGGAACCCCAGTATATGAAACTAAACATAACATGAGTAAATACATGTATTTTTGCCAGCAGTAAGACATTTTGCTGACAAAGCGAGTTCCAAAAATATACCATCAGCTGAAAGGTAAAGAGGTGTGTGTGTCTCAAATTGAACATGCCTAAATCTTGTGTTTATCAGTAACAAATATGCTCACAATGTATGGCCTCACAGCACCAGAAATTTAAGACCAAAGAAGTTTAGAGGTAAGAAATACCCCAGGGTAGAATAAATGAGCACAAACGTCTAGCACAAGGTGATTTCTAGGATTACTTCTGTATTTGAAGTTCCCCGACACATCATTCTCCAGTACCTTAGTTTTTTCTTTTTTACATTAATTTTAAAAATTCATCTTCAAAACTAGGAGAATGATGATATTTACAAGTATTTGAATGGTTTCCCCAAAGGCCTCAGGCAGCACGCACATGCCTCTCTCTTTTAGTAGACATAACCCTCTGTATACCACTAATACTTTAGATCTTCAATTCTGTCCTTTTCTCTCCACTTAAACAGGACTTCCCTAGGTTAGTCCCGATTGCTGCTCATCTGGCTTGTTGCAGGAGTTTCTTGATTTATTTTCCGTTTTCCAGTTTCTTCCCTTTTCAATCTATCCTCCACAGAGTTCCTAAAAGAATCTTTCCAAAGGGCAGGGCTGAAGGTGTCATTTCCCTGCTCCAAAAAATTCAGTGGCTCCCTGTTGCCTTTAAAATAAGATGCCAATTCTTCCACTTGGCAAACTGGCTTCAGCCTAATTTTCCAGCCTTGTTGCCACATTGCTCCCCCTTTCCAAAAACAAAAACAAAAAAAACCTGGTCTTTTCTTGTTTCCCATACTTGGTTTCCCATCTTTCAGCTTTGTGCTTTTAGAAATCACTCTCTGCACCTCTTAGGATCTTTATCATCTTTAAAGACCCCACTGAGGTGCCACCTACCACCAGAAACCTTTCCTGATCCTCTCACTTATTAATGTCCACACTTTCCTCAAATTATTTTTTGACATGATTAGTAACAGGCTGTATTTCACAGTAACATAAGAATTCTTAATAGAAGGGGCTTTTTTTACTTCATATCCTTACCACCTGGTACAGAGTTTTGAACATGTTCTTGTCATTCAGTTGTTTCAGTCATGCGTTTGGCTCTTCATGACTCCAACTCTTGGTAAAGATACTGCAGTGATTTGCCATTTCATGCTCCAGCTCATTTTACATATAAGGAAACAGGCACACAAGGTTAAGTGACTTGCCCAAAGTTACACAGCTAAAGAGTATGTGAGGCTGGAGTTGAACTCAGCTCTGTCTGGCTCCAGGCCTGGTGCTTTATCCATTGTGCCACTTAGCTCTTTAGCGTATTAGATGCCTAAGAATTTTCTAGGGGGGTAATTTTTATTGTTGTTTTTCAAGTGTCAGGTCATGGTTTATATTGTCTTAGGGTGCTCTACACTCATTTATAGGTGTAAGTTTTATTTCATCATCAAGAGTGAGAGACCTCATCAAGACACAATGGTAAGTGGAGTGCATTTGGGGTCACAGAACCTGAATTCCAGGCCTTAATCTGCTCCTTACCTTGAATGACCTTAGGCAAGTCACATGAACCCTGTGCATCTTGGCTTCCTCCTGTGTAAAATAAAGAGGTTGAACTAGACGACTTCTAAAATTTCTTGTAACTCTACATCTGCAATTCTAGGAGAGTAGGAACCTTGACGTATACCTTTGTCACTTAAAGAACTCAACAGTGTTCAAGGTCCAACATGTCTTTGAAAGTTCCATTGGAAGATCCTGGATTCACAAAAGGAAACATAGTTCAACTCTGCCCCTTAGCTCCTCCAAACAAATCTAGAAAATGCGCCAAACTGAATCCTGATTGGGAAATCTAAGAAAAATCCCAGTGAGTCATTTTTTTTTCCCAGCCCAGGTTGGGTATGGAAGGAGACTCAGTTCTCTATCTGCTACATTAAGCTGTCTTTCAACTTAACCTCTTTGCACCTCCTTTTTCTCATCTGTAGAATGGAGGCCGATGATACTTTCTCGATTACCCCAAAAGATTGTTGTATGACTTAAACAAGACAATGGACATTAATGTGCTTTGGAATACTGGAAGCTAGTGGACAGCCACAGTATCTGATCTCCTCTAATATTCACACAATCACTGAGATGGAACGATGGATTTGTAGGGTATTTGTAAGTACGTTGAGAGCAGGGACTTGTTTGTTTTGGTTTTGATCTTTATGGATCTTTACTGTCCAGGACAGTTCCTGGCACAAGTTATTAATAAATGCTTACGTAATTGAATGAGTAAATACTTGCTGAAATTAGAAGTATGAACTCAAGTGTAATTTAATCACCTCTCTGAGCGGTGCAGCTGAGCCTTACCAAGATGCCACAGATTTTTGTTACTCACACCACAAATATTCTAGTTGAAGAGTTACAGGATCATAATTGTATTGGAAGAAATATGAAGTATCGCAGAAAGTCACTGATCTTTTATTAACATGAATTATATCCCCAGATCATCCTCTTCACAGACATCCACCTCTCCTTGAAGCCTCCCACTCATGTTTCCATTGCTCCAAACATTTTAGAAACAATTCTTTGAGTTTGGATTGAATTCATAGCCTGACTCAGTTGGCCCCTTGCTGGATTCAAAATGTCATTGGTGGGAGTCATCCCTCCCACAGATGCAGGCAGTAACTCTTTCTGACCTATGGAATTCATGCATGTTTTCCTGCTAGTGTTTTAGCAACATTTCTTAAATTGGGAGTTATGACCCGATATGGGTTAAAACAATTGGTGACAGTAAAAGGTTTCTTAATGTACAATGACCAAAAATTAATAAAAAAAATCAAATGTAATGAATCCAAGGTATTTCTGACAGCATTTAGCCATGCTGCATCTCACAACTTTACTACAGCGTCGGTATTGAACACTCACTATACACACTTTGCACTGCAGATGAACACTACTAAAACACAAATAGGGGTCACAAGTGGAAAATGTTTAAGAAGTTCTTCTTTATAGGAGATCTACTCAGTACTTTGGGCTCTATCCTCTGGTTCCTGTCATGTCTTGGAAGTACCATTGGGTATACTACTGAGGACAGACCAAGTTGAATTCTCTAATTTCTGTCTCACATTCTTGTCCCGTAAGTGTCTTGCTATGACTGCCATGCATGTGTCCATTGTCTCTCGGATTACTTGCGATCTCAATGCTTCCAAGATGATGGCATTCCATACCACAACCAGAAAGCATCATAGGAAAATATTACTTCCAAGTTCAGGGGTTTCATCATCTACCTTTAGATGCATCCTTTCCCATTCCTGCTCCTATTTAGTAGTATCTTATAAGAGAGAATTAAAAAAAAACACCAAAAGTAATCAACACATCTAAAAACCATGTCATTATTTTCATTTTTTCATACCCATAGTCCTCTACCTCTGTAAACATGAAATGAGACTAACATTTATATAGTGCTCATCACGTGCTAGTACTGTGCTAAGCTCTTAACAATTATTGTCTCACTTGATTCTCACAGCAACCTTGGCAGGATAACCATATTTTAAAAAGCTTTATCGATATCTTTTGTTTTCATATCACATCCGTTTATGGAAATGTTTCCTTCTATTTTCTTCACTCTTTTAAGGTTCTCACTAGCGGTTCTTAACTTGAGACTCATGAACTTAAAAAAATTGGTAACTATAGTTTAATATATTTCCTTTATGATTTTGTATGTTTTATTTTATGCCTTTATGAACATTGTTCTGAGAAGAGGTCTATTTCCTTCTCCAGACTGACAAAGGAGTCTACCATGCTAAAAAAGATTAATAACTTCTATATTATGGTGACTCTATCCGACAGTATATATATCACTTCATCTCAGTGAAGTTGCAAATAGCATCTGGTTCTATTTCCGGTGATAACACAGGAGTCCCCAGTAATCACGTTCTGACTAGTTGTCAGATCCTCTTACCATCTCTGACTTGACAGCTCCAAAGCTCCTGCTGTTTCTGTTGATACTGCTGAGTCCAGGCACTGGTGTTTCATTCATGTGGGCTCTGGGTCTACCTCTACCCTCATCTCATAAATCTCTTTTTTCAACCCTCTAAGTTGTCTTGGGTTGAAGAATATCTCCCTTTGACCTTTATTGGCTCTGCCACTCCACAATTTGATTTTAGACATTATTTTAAAGTTGTTTCAAGGGGAATGTTGGGAAAGCTTGGGTGAGTGTTTTCTCTATTTCATCACCTTGGCTTTATCCCTGGGAGCATTTATCTAAAATAAAAAAAATCCTTATTATTTTGAAGTTCATTGATGCAACAAATCTGGAATAGTCCTTCCAATAGAGAAGTAGATGGTCATTTGAAGGGGGAGAGAGAGAGAGAGAGAGAGAGAGAGAGAGAGAGAGAGAGAGAGAGAGAGAGAGAGAGAGAGAGAAAAGAAGAAGAAGGAGAAGAAGAAGAAGAAGAAGAAGAAGAACGAAGGGGAAAAGGGTTTCAGGGAAGGCCTCATGTAGGAGGGGCCACCTGAGTTAAGCCTTGAAGGAAGACTGGAATTCTGAGAGTGAGGAAGAATGATAATCCAAGTATGTAGTTGGAAAATTTAAGAATATCTTAAAAAATACATCAGTATAAAGTCCTAGATGTCCTTGGTTTATACAAGAATGTATGATGTAGCTATTTCCATAGCTCAAGGATCTATGCTTTCATGTGTAGGTCAGACCTCTCTCTCTTCTTCTCATAGATGAAATTCCTTCCATTCAGCATTACAAACTACCATGACTGCTAAGGTTCCTCTTCCAGTTATAAATATGTCATTATTTTCTCTCACAAATTTACTCTGGGAAAAGAATTCTATAAATGTGAGATTATCATGACATACAAGGTCTAAAAAGTTAATAAGCAACCAAACTTGAAAGCATCTCAAGTCATAATCTGTGCCATAGATTATGTAGATAAAATAGTCTTAGAACTTTTTAAAAATTCTTTTTATTCTTTCCTGGAGGAAAGAATAATTCCCTAGAGGAGAAAGAAAAATAGATAAGAAAAATGAATTGCAATGATCGTAAGTGACATATGATCAAATATCTTAAGAATAAGTCACTTTTAAAAAACACCGCATGAGTTATTGTTCAACAGTACAAAACTCAATGTTTCCTAAGGAGAATTCTAATTGGGCTAACGTGATTTCTCAGGTAAGAGGCAGTGCATATTAATGAGATAAGTATGGTGATTTTTTTTTTAACATTCCATAGAGCTAATGTTACGATGCCCACCATTATGATTCAAGCTTCTTTGTGGAGACCAAGGGAGAGGAACTGGGACAGAGATGGGAGAGGAGTTCAGGGATTCAGGTGGATGAATGAATGGGTGGGAGAAAAGAAAGATGGGCTACACAGTAGAGTCACACAGAAGAACCCAGGCTAGGAACTCACCAGATTCAGGACATGGAGACATAAAAGAAGATTCAGAATCTTTTCCTCAAAGGGAGGGTAGCCATTGAGAGAAAAAACTGGAGAAGAGAATAGGGCTAAATTCCTGACAGTAATTGACTCAGTACCATTACCGGGAGATAATGCTTTACCAGGGTATGTGGGCAGGACAGGTTGAGAAGGCAAGTGCAAATGCTCATGGCTGGTCTAGGAAACAAACCCGCCATTTAATTAATTAATTCAACAACCATTTATTAAGCTTCTACTATGTGTAAATCATTGTGCTAAGAACAGGTTGAGGGAGAAAGATAGGGCATCCTCTCTGCTCCCATGAAGTCTAGGCAAACTCAAACCTTTGTGGATCATGTTTGACTTCCTGTTTATTCATTCCTATTAGAATACTCACCATGAGATGCTGAAGAATTCCTATAAACTCTCAGAGTCAAAGTTTTCTTATTTTTAAAAAGGGGATTACAATAACCCTTGTACTCCAGGGCTACTGTGGGAATTCACCGAGGTAAGGCATGCAGGGCTTTTTAAAAAATACCTTGAATTGTTGTATGAATCTGAACTATTAACATTAATGATCATGCTAATTAATTATAACACATTTCTGTAGGATGTTAAGACTTCCAAAGTGCTGTTTCCCCACTGACCCAGTGAGAAAGGTCACACAATTATAGACTTGCAGATTTAGATCTAAAAGGGAACTTAGAGTAATGCGGAGCCCAAACCCTTCATTTTATGGATGAGGAAACTGAGAACCAGAAAAGATGAAGTGATTGGCCCTGGGTTATACAGCTAATAAGTATCTAAGGCAGGATTTGAACCCACATCATCTCTACTCAGCTCCAGTGCCCTGTCCTCTCTCCTCAGTCCATGCTGCCTCTTGAACAATGTCTGAAGCGAGAGGAGAGAATTCATTGACTTAACTTAGAACAATGAGGACATTATTGAGTTCCAGCTTCATGTGAGCTACAATTCTGTACTTTAAACGTAATTTAATAACTCAGGCTCTATCTCTTGGCAATATAGCCTTCCTTTTTTGTGGCAAAATAATACAAAACCCCTGGTGGTCAGCCTTCACAAGCCTCTCTGAACTTAGGTAGTTTGCTTATTTTGTGTATATTTTTTTAATTCACTCATATGTGTACATGTTGGTTCCCTCAATAAGATGTAAGTTTCGGTGGTGCTAGTATTGTTTTGTTTTCATATGTCCAGAACTGAGAAGATTACCTGTCACACAGTAATAACTTACCAGGCACTTGGTCACTGGTTGTTATGTGTCTTCCCTCTCATTCTGTCTTCCCCTTTCCCATCACGGTACTGGCAATTTAGATTAGGATTGGGTATGGAGAACTGAAAAGGGAGATTCAGCTCCAGTGAGGGGATTGTAAGGGAGGTCAAGGTCAATGTAAGGAAAACTAGGACCTGTCCAAGTGGCATGGTTCCTTGCTGAGGTCAGTTTCTGAATCCATCCACTCTGTTCCCATGATGTGCTAGCTGAAGGCAAACATTTTCAGGAAGACTTTTTCCTGAATCAGATGGCTAAGAGCCAGATTGGGAAAAGGAGAATCCTTAGAAGTTCCGGATCATACCAGGTCCTGACTTCCAGTACCTTCAGATCCAGGACTCAATTGGATTCTCAGTTCGTGCCCTGTGCCATGAGTCCCAGGGCTAGAATTCCTACAGAGTTTCTGTCTCTTCATCTAATGAGTCAAGATTCTAAAGGGATAAAGGAGAACTAAAACCAACTCACATTTTACATTTCCTAGAACTCCTGGGACCAGATCAATTCTAAATCTGTGGTGAAGTGGAGGGGAGAGTGAAGAATTAAGGAGATTAGGATACTGATTTGTTTGAACCAGCACGCAGATGTGTCTGTCTGTCTCTCTCTGTATCTTTTGTTATGTATGAGGTTTTTCCCAACTGGCCCTCAGTTTTCCTTTCCAACTTGGATGAGTTCTTTTTTTAAATCTTTGTTGAGAAAAATTTAAATGCCATGGTTTCATATATTCCTGTCAAAGTTAGCACTGGGGCCAGAATGAGAAAGAGGAGAATCATCTCCCATCCATATGTAAAGGAGATGGCAATAGATAACCCAATACTGCTCACATTCTGGACAATCACACCAAACCTTATACCTGTTGCCTATAATCAGACACGTGGGAAACAACACAGTCAAACTTAGGTTTTTAAAAATAATCTTTTATCTTGATCTTGCCAGAACATGCCTGGAGTGCTGTGGTCAGTTAGGAGTTCCCTAATTTAGGAAAAAAAACCTGGTAAAACAGAGAGCAGTAAGGGGGCAGCTGTGATGGTGAAGGACCATGGGTTCTTGTCATAGAAAGACTGAAGGAACTAGGGATATAGAACCAGGACAAGAGAAGCCTGAGGCAAGACATGTTTGAGCATATTTGAGCAGTTTTGCTCAATTGAAGAACCACACTAGGAAACTGAGATTAGATTTGCACTGTTTGGCTTTGACAGATGGAATCGTGCAGGATGGGTGAAAGCTGCAGAAAGGATGATTTAGGCAAAGGAAAAGATTTCCATTAATGTTAGTTGTCCCCAAAGGGCATGGGCTGTCTGCCTCGTCAGGTTGGCTTTCCTTCCCTTGTCATCTTCCATCAAAGAATGAATGACCATGTGGTAGATATGTGGTAGAAAAGACTCTTTTTTCAGGTATAGGTTAGGCTATCGATCTATGAATTGCCCCATCTTGGTGATTTGC
>JAQQSK010017772.1:0-10014 GCA_028658325.1 Potorous gilbertii | reverse complement strand
ATGCTAGAATCAATGCTTTATAAATCCCTTCCAGTTATAGATCTATTTACTTGTGAAAGTTAATATCTGGGGGATCATGGAGGCAGGTGATCTTTGAACTGAACTTTGTGAATGGATAGGAATCCATTCTAGGCATTGGGAGGAGTATGTACAAAGATGTTGAGGCCAGGCAGTAAGTTTAAGATTGTATCGGAGAACCTGGACAGAGGTCCCTCCTGTGCCATTTAAGATCTATAGGATGTTTGGTAAATCATATAATCTGGATCTCAGTTTCATCTGTAAAGTAAGGGGCCATTATGCTGCCTCCATCTTAGACCAGATGCTGTAGATTATCTAGCTCTATGAGATGGTGTAGATCAATTTGGCTGGAACACCATGTGCATGCAGTGGGGTATTATGAGATACAGCTAGAAAAAGAAGGTTGTGTCATATAACGAGGTGGTGGATTGCCAAGCAAAGAAATTTGGCTTTTATGCACTGGCAATAGGGAGTAACTAATGTATTTGAGCAAAAGAGTAACATGATCATGTGTTCAATATAAATCAAGTAAGCATTTGCTATATACCTTCTATGTGCCAGATGCTGGGGTTACAAAAACAAGAGAAAATGAGTTTATGCCCCAACAAGCCTATGTTATAACACATATATTTGACAATAAATTCTGGTTTTATATCTGTTTAAGTACGACCTTTCTGAAGATATCCAAAAATAGAGATCATTCTGATAGTGATAGGAAGATATTTGCTGTTTTGGAAACTAGAAGAGATCAAAATCAGAAAGTCTTATTGGGAGGCTATTTGAGAAATTCCAGAGAATCAAGGTGAAGGTCTGTATTCAAATGGCAATGGAGGAAATAGAAGGGAGGACTCATATAGGAGGGATGTTACAGATGTATAATAGATAGAATGTCTTAACTGATTGGATATAAAAGATGAATAAGGGCTGTTCAGAAATAGCCCAAAGTTTTGAACAGAGAGACAAAGAGCATAGCGGTGCTACAGATAAATGATGTTAGAAGGCAAAACAAGTTCATAGGTGAAGAGAATAAGCTGTTATTGTAGACATAAATTTGTCTATATATATATATATATGATTTTATATATACATCATGTGTATATATATGTATATGTGTATATGATTTTAGACATGATAAGTTTAAGATGCCATCGTAATATACAAATAGATGCTCTTCTAGCAGTTGGAGACAGGTATAATGTTCAGAAAAGAGGGCATAAATGAGAAAACAAACATGGGATTCATTTGCATAGAAATTGTGGTTGAAACCATAAGAATGAAGGAAATAGACATGGAAGATTATGTAGAGAGAGAAGAAAGGAGAGTCAGGTTCAGATCTTTGGGGATATTGACATTAAAGTGCTGAGAAGGGGATGAGAAGCCAATCGAGGAGAAAGAGAAAGAAAAGTTAAAGAATAAGGAGAGAAAGCAGTGTTGTGTTGCTGAAGTCAAAGTAGGGGAGGGGAGTGGGGGCAGGACATTCAGAAGGATGATATAGCCAACAGGATCAAAATAAGTTAAGAAAGATGAGAATTTTTGAAAACGCTCTTGAATCTGGTATTTAGTAAGACACTGGTGCCCCTTAAGAAAAGACTTTTCAGTTTGTAAAGAGCTGAGAAGAGAGGGCATAGTGGAAAAAGTAAAAGTATGGGTTTTAGACAGATTTTTGTCTATTTTTTAATTTTTGTGAGATTTACAAAAAGATTTATAAAAGCTTCCAGAGAAGTCATACTAAGGGGTCACATAATTTTCTTGATTGGATGTTTCTATTTGACAGCAGAATCAGGATTTTGATGAGGGCTCTGAGCTTTAATGCTTCCATCTTTGTTCCAGCAACCAAGCTTATCCATTTATAGCTGAATTATCACATATGCAACACTCTTAAATGTAGCCCAAACCAGATTAAAAGGTAATTGAGTATTATAGAGCAAAAGAAGTAAAAATGCAACAGAACATAGATAATGCTATGTTGTGGCTTTCCCAATCAATATACATCTTTAGGGGTCCTTATTGGTGGCCTCTGTTTCTTTTTGAGTTTTGAGCTCTTGAATCTTCCCAATACTCTGCTGCATCATTTTCAAATGAATCACCCATACTGGGAGCAATTTATGAAGTCTTGTACAACAATTCTGCAATGCTGGAGACCATTTTTCTTTCATTGTATCAGAATGAAATTGAAATGAAAATCAGAAGAATATTCCCAAACTATCTCCATCAGGATGATAAATTTTGGTCATGAAATGTGCTTTAAGATCTTGCCATAGGGTATTCTCCTGGAATAGATTGTTTAAGTTCAAAAGTCATTCCTTCAAAAAGAGGAATCTGGGGGGACTCGAGTGACCACATGAAAATACTATGTGTTGCTTTCATTGGGTTCTGCTTTGATCCCTGGAATTGACTGCCAGCCAATACTGGGTTTCCTTGATTATTATGGGGAGCATCTGAAACTCAGCCTCTGGGTCTTCTGTAGACAGCTTAAGAAGGTTAACAGTGAAATGAAGGATAGAAATGTTATGGTAGTTATATAGGCTAGAATGCAAGTTCTTTTTTAAGGACATGGGAGACTAATCGTGTTTGTAGGAAGGTAGAAAGGAATTACTGGAGAGGGGAAGGTTAGCAGTGAGGAGAGAATGGCTCAGGTAAGATCCTGGTCGTTAGTCTAAGGAATGGGATTAAAGGTTCAGAGAAAGGGATTCACTTTAATGAGTAGGAACACTTCTGTGACCAGAGGGGAGGAGGAAATAGAAGGTAATGTTGGTAAGGAATGAAAGTGAGAAGGACACTGAGGGAGCTCATGCCTGGAGTCAGGAAGACTGCAGTTCAAATCCAACCTCAGACACTTGCTAGCTGTGTGACCTTGGGCAAGTCACTTAACTTTGTTTCCCTCAGTTTCCTCATCTATAAAATGAACCAGAGAAGAAAATGGCAAATTGTTCCAATGTCTTTGCCAAGAAAACTCCAAATGAGATCACAAAGAGTTGAATGCAATTGAACAACACACTACTATACATTTGTACAAGACTTGGTGAAGCCAGCATGTTTTTTATGATTTTATCATCCAATGCTGTGTCCCTGGAGCTAATCATCTGGAATGAGGATTCAAAAGCCTGTGAATTAGAAGATGCAAGAGGTTCTAGGATAATAGTTGTGTGTGGTAGAGAAAATTAGATAAACCTCCCTGGCATGGTTTTATCACTACATAGCATGTGGACCCTTCCGAGACCATGCTGACTGGTCACCATGGAGGCAGTGTAGCTAGAGAATACAAGTAGTTCGCATAAATGTACTTAAGTTAGATGTATTGAGCTAGACAATTATTTAACTTTCTGACCTCCCTGTTCCAGTGATGACTCCCTGCTCCTGGTTTTCTCATTGCATTTGGTTCCATGGATTTCAGTTTACTGAAAATAGTCTGATATCAACTTGGACTGACTTTTAGTTCAGACTTTGCCCATTTCATATATGCCCATTATTCACTACCTTTTCCCACTCTGAAGTGGGAATGTTTTCCCCTGCCCAGGTGTTCCCCTAATTGCCTGCCTTCCTACCTTGAAGAGGGTATTTGCACATTGGTGCATTATAGTGAGATTACATGGAATCTCTTCCTGGGGGTTCTACTGTGCGTCCCGTTGCTTTTTGAGGGTAGCTCTGAGCTCTACAGACTCCTGTAGAGTTGGGAGAGTCACAGTAAATAACTGGTTGTTCCATGCAGGAACCTGAGGATGTCACAACCACAGATGTGCCAGTACAATCCCCCCTTAAGTGTGGGCAGAATATTCAGTTTCCTTTGGGGAGGAAAGAAATTTCTCACAGGATACACTTAATAAATATAAAAACAAAGAAAAGGAGGGAGAACTAGATATTCTTTTAATATGGTAATGAAACCCTGGATTTCCAAGTCATTGCTTGAGAATTTTTTGAATAATAAATGAATCATGTGAAGTCCTGTGGATTAGGTGATTAGAAAAGTGATTCCAGCGTGTGCTTGTCCCCTTAGTGCTTGTTGCACTATGCTCCTGTCTGTATGAACTTACCATGTATTATTTTATATGACAGCTATTTGTGTGTATCCTATCCTTCTATTTGAATTTAAGCTCGAGGGAGACAGGTTCCCTATGTTTTCTAATCTTTTCATCTTCTCCCGGTGTCTGGAAAAGCCCTCACTACACATAGTAGGAGCATAATAAATATTTATTAAATTGACTTATTGAATCATCAAAGTCACAACAAATACACTATAATTCTGGTCTCAGTGGGTTATTCTTCACACATGAATTACACTGTCTATGAATTTGTGCTTACCATCTTGACACAGGATGTTTTTAAAGCTATAAAACATAGTATCTCTTGTCCCTTTCAGACTCACAATAGTAAATGGGAACACTTACTAAACCTAGACTTTCAGTTATCTTTGATGGACTGTGGACTGTAATTGGCTATTTCTTTCAGATTCTCATAGGCTGACCACAATAGATTGAATGAACACTAATATGGTCAAGCTTCAATAATTCAAACTAACTGGAGAGAGGCTACTCTGAATGAATTAAAGTCTGAATTACTGAATTTGTTTTGTAAAAAAAAAAAAGAAATATTACTTTGATAACTGAAAACTAAATTCTAGTGTAATATTCTCTTCAGAGGGATTACTGCCTTGGACATTATATAAATTGTTTTTTCTCCCATGTCTTGAGACAAAGAAGTATCACTGTGTGCCTGTGGTAAGACTGAAAGGAGAGGTCCAGGAGAGAAGTGAGCTAGATGACAAAAGATGCAGTACTGCCCCCAGTAGTCCAGAGGTACAGAGGGAGTTGTAAGGTCAACAGAAAATGGAGAAAGGAGCTGGAGATAGAGGATGAAATGAAGCAAGATCTGGTACAGCCATTTGAAGAACAGCAAGAGATGTTGGCATTCTCTCTCCATGACATAGAGAAAGAAAGCAAGATGGCAGTATCCTTCCAAAGATAAAGACAAATTGTTCCTTTAGTGACTGGTCAGATATTCTAAGTCATTAGCTGAGTGCTACTGGTACTGTTTTCTCAACTTTTTCCATCATTCTATTATAAATGTTTTTGGGAACAAATTTCACTCATAAATGCCTGTTGACAATCCAGGAATATGAATTTCCCTTTATCCATTGGTTTATGTAATGAGGATATAGGGGCAGTTGTGGAAACCAGCTGGAGATAGTGACCCCTTCCTACATCAGGGCTGAGATATCAATCATTCAACCTATTGGATTTTTTTTTCTCTCTAACTGGGCATAATCATGAGTCATTCATATATTTCACAATTATGCCTTTAGGGGCAACATTAATATGAAGCTAGACATTTTAGTCTGCTGTCAGACTAAGAGCCTAATCTGCTGTTTTGCTCAGTAATTCAGGGTCTGACCCAGTAAGAACCATGAGACCCTCAGACTCAATAACAAAGCTTAGCATTTCACCAGTATTTCTTCTTCGGGTCATCCTGGATATGCTTTTAATGAATTGGCATAATTTATTTATAATCATTGCCTTAATTGGCCTTAGAAAATGGATATTCTTAAAGGGCTCACATGCAGTTGTTTCTCTTGACAGTTTCATTTACGTTCCTTTCCCTTCTCTGCCAAGAAAAATAAAAACACCTCTCATCCTCCCCCACCCCCACTATCCATAGTATTGCTTGTAAAGTTCAGTCAAGGATGGTATTATTTACAAAGTCTAGACTGTCTAGTTCTGAATTAAAACATGGAAAGAACTGGGAGTTTGTATGAAGAAAGGGATGGGGTGAAGGCATTTGTCTATGTTCCTGTCTTTAGTCTGTGATCTCCTTGAAACATGGCTTTTTTACTTTTTGCTTTTTTTTGTATCATTTAGCATAATGCTTGACACATAGTAGGCACTTAATAAATGCTTATTGCTTTAACTTGATGAGTTGAGTGCTCAAAGTTCTGGCTACCCATATCTTCCCCTCAGAGTTCTAGGGGTACCTTATGAGGAAATGACATTTTATCTAATAGTATCATCTTTTTTTCCATTCTAGTCTTCTCCCCAATAGCAATTTCTAATTATATTTTTTAAATATAATTATATCTAAATATAAGTTTCTAAATATATTTGCTCTTCTATATTAATGGACCCTGTAATTAGCACCCTGATATCATTTAACTAATTAACATCAATTAACTTTTACAGGGGGATGTTTACTGAGAATATATGGTAAAAATAGAAATATAAACATTGAATCTGTGCAAAGGTTCCCTTTCCTATCCCAGACCCTGAGCAGAATGAATTCATAGTGACTGCTAAAAGCATTTTCTCTACAATGGTCACTTCTGAATGTGGCATTTGCCAATGGATGAACTACTTGCTGGTGGGTAAGCTCTGACAAATCATTCCCCAAGGCTGCACTGGAGCCCTATGATCTGCTGCTGGCAAACTCTAGCATGGACTCCAATCATTCTACCTTGGATGTTTTGACCTTTCAAAGTCTCACAAATCCTTGTGCAAAAGGACAAATAAAACAGAAGACAATAACAACAGCCAGCCTCCACCCACAGGCCCAGAGCAGTTTGTCTTCTCTACTAGAATGGAGCCAGAGGAAAGAAATTGAGCTGTCTTTACGGGAGACTTTCGCATTCACATATAATGCCAGCTCAGCAGACAACTGAAAAGCCTTGCTTCACTATACAGCAAGCAGACAGCAAACTTTGTTGTCTCCTTGCCCTGCTCAATTTTTGTTCATGTCCTTCATATATACGCCACTGAGTATCTTGGAGGTCTTCTGGTTCTTTTAATATCTTGAGGAGTGTCTATATTTCCTTCCTCTTGCCATCTGAGTAGATTTTATGTTCCTTGAGAACATGGACTTTCTTTTGCCTCTTTTGTATCCTCAGTGCTTAGCACAATTCCTGGCACATAGTAGGCACTTAATAAATGTTGATTGATTGACTTCCTATTCTGGGAAGTTTATTTTTTTTTATAATTCTACTTTTTGAAGTCCAGTCTCAGTTGATAATGTACTACAGCCTGTTTACACATACTGTTCACTTATTGTTTGTCTCTATGGCCAGCTTTAATTGGATTTGATTCTCTTTCTAGCTTTACAAGAAGAAATTAAAAAAGAAAGATTTGATATGAAAAAAATAGGAAAGGTAAAAATGAGAGACACCCTGGTAAAGTGGACAGAGAGACCACCTCTGAATCAACACCTCGATTTAATTAATGTCTTCCTGCTGACTGTGTGCCCTAGACCAGTCACTTAACTTCTCAATGGCCCAGTTAGCCCTTCTCTAGGATTGTTAAGTTTTAAAGTCAGTCCTGATCCCACCGAGAAACTTCTCACAGCAGGAATTCGTACATCTGTTAAATAAATAAACAAGCCAGCAGACAAAAAATGTTAAGTGTTACAGTATATGGATGATTCTGATTCAGAAAAGAGTTTATTCACAATGGTCTTACAAGATAAATTTATAAGAATTTCTGTCTTCAGTTTATAGATGAGAAAACAACTTTATTTAACAAATTGAATCCCAGGCACGTAGCAGTGGTGGATGGAAAGATGGTCTAAGAGTTAGAACTGGGTTCAAGGTCCACTTCTTACAGTTACTGACTTTGTGACAGTGGATAAATCACTTGAACATTTATACTTAGGAGTTGTTAACTATCGTGTGTGTGTGTGTGTGTGTGTGTGTGTGTGTGTGTGTGTGTGTGTGTGTGAGATGGACCTCTTTGACAGCCTGGTGAAAATTATAGACCTTTTCTTTGAATAATACTTTAAATGTATAAAATAACATATTATTATTATAAATAATATAAAAATTATAAATAAATAATATAAATATAATATAAAAATATGAATAAATGAATAATATAAAAATATAACATAAAAATAAAATAAAATATTATTATAAAGGAAACTAATTTTATTAATTTATTGATCAATCAGTAACCATTAGGTGCCTACTGTGTGTCAGGCACTGTGCTAAGTGTGAATATACCAAACTATTTATCTATCCATCTATTTGCCTATATTTATATCTGTCTAAGTCTGTCTATTTAACTATCACAGTTTTCAGACTTCATTTGAAGAAACCTTGAATCTATGTAATTGCTACAATTAAAAGTTGCTGAGAAAGACCTGATCATCATTGGGAAAGAGGATCTCCTCATTGTGAGTTCCTCATACAACTGACATCCCTGCTCTAGTCCTGGGGTCTTATTCCGTCTTATTCAAGGACCAGTAGTAATGCTAGGCAAGGAGGATAAAAGGAAAAAGAAAACAAACCAAGTTCCAAAATTTCCTTGTCCTCAGGGAACTTATACTCTACTGAAATTGAATTGGGATGGGCCATAGAGTGCATCAAATACATAAAAAGTAATTCAAAGTGATTTCACAAAGGACAATGTTTAGGTGTTAGGCAGGTCCAATGCAGTAGTTTGCCCTGAAGCTAAGGGGCAGATCAACAAGTGAACAACAGACCTAGGACTGAGGTCTTCTAGTTCCAATTCTTGTACCCTGTCCACTTGACCCACCATACCTTTGGTGGGTTCATGGTGGGGGCGAGGATGCTCCTTGCATTTGCCAAGGTTAGGTGTACTACAAATGAAATGAAATAGTTTTTTTATGGAGGAAAAAACTTCACAAGGAAAGACAAATGATTTATAATAAAGGATTAATTGGAAACCTTTTAGTTGCACTTGGTTTCTAGTTGACTGAACCAAGTTCTTTTCTTGAAAGGTCAATGAGTTTGTAATTTTTAACCACTCTGAAGAGGAAACTGCTTATTTGCTTTATAAATCTCCCTTTAATTAACATAGGGAAGAGGTGAATGTAATTAACGTGTGGCTTTCTGAAGAATAAAAACATACCACACTATACACACACACACACACATCACACACATACACATGCACACACACACCAAAAAAAACCACTTTGCTTCAAAACAAAGGCAAAACAAAATCAAACTATATTACTATAAAGTGCATGCTGGACAACTGAAATTGAATGTTTGCAACCGCACCTGAATTTGAAAATATCTCATATTTTTCCCAATGCAGTAAATCATAGCCTTGGTTGGGAGTTTGTTGTCTCTTATGCAAATATTGTAGTTTATTACATTTCACTGCAGAATGGAAGTGTTTTTTTGTTTTGAAAATATTTCTGTTTTTTGCCTGGCTAACTATGGGGAATTTATATAGGGAAAGAGGTAAAAAAAAACAACTTGATTATCTAGAAATGAAAAATAACATTTTGATTAATTGAATTTTTATAAATTAGTTGAACGTTCTACCTGTTCTTTCTCCAAGCATATTTTTTTTTTTCTGAAATACCTGACTCTATCTTCTTACTGCTTTAGGAAGTGTAATGTTTTGGCTAGAGTTCAACCTACATGCTATTGTTCTCCTTTAAATGTCCTTCTAAAATAATTCACAAATCTGTTTATGCCATTCCTCTGATCAAAAACATTCAATAGCTCCCTGTTGTCTGTCAAATAAAGAGCAAATTCCTTAACTCTATTATTGAAATCTCTCTATAGTATTACCTTTCTTTTATAGTTTTATGCTACATCGCTGCCCCATATATACTCCAATCATTCAATCCTAGTTCATGAGTATTTATTACTTGTTGCATTCTTCCAGCTTTAATTTTTCTCAAATCATTAAACTAAGATGGATATTTAGCAAAAACCAATGCAGAGTCTTCTGTCAAAACAGATACCTCTAGAAACCATAGTAGAGCAAGACTCAGTGGAGCACAGGCCAAACCTTTGCCTAATTTTCTGGTTGTCACCTTGAGAAGTTGCATGGTAGGAGAAGTAGGAGCAACTCGGAAGTAGGAGCTCTCAGTAGGAGCAACCGACTCAGAAGTAGGAGCATGCCAGTTAGTACTAGGAGGAGGCAGCATCAGGTCCTGCCTGATAGCTGTTATGGCCCATTGTAACTATGGAGCTACCTTTAGCTTCTCTCCTCCTTGGTTATCTCTGTCAAATGAAGATACTAACATTTTCCCTACCCA
>JAQQSK010017771.1:0-10014 GCA_028658325.1 Potorous gilbertii | reverse complement strand
AGATGGGGACAAGAGAAGGGAGGGATGATAGAAGAGACGGCAGATTGGTGATAGGGGAAATTAGAATGCTCAGTGTACTGGGGTGGGGGGAGGGGACAAATGGGGAGAAAATTTTGAAACCCAAAATTTTGTGAAAATGAATTTCAAAATAAAATTAAACATAACAAAAAAATGAATTTAAAAAATAAATATGCCTAGATATGTAAATATGCATTTTAAATATATTTTATATTTATTTTTCCAATTTCATGTGAAAATAATTTTTAACATTCTTTTAATTTTGAGTTTCAAATTTTCACCTGACCTTCCTTTCCTAATGACTTTCAGAGAAGCAAAAAGAAATGATATAAGTTTTATATGTTCCATCTTATGAAACCTTTCAATATGTTTTCCTATTTTCATATTTCAATATAATGCGTGTTGTGAAAGTCGATTGAAATGATGAAAAAGAAAATTTTTTAAAAGTATGATTTGATTTCCAATCATACTTGTTTGGTTCTTTCTCGGCAGATTGATAGCATTTTTCATAATAAGTCCTTCAGTATTGATGAGAATAGCCAAGTCTTTTACAGTTAATCTTTATTAATACATTTTTGATACTATGTACAGTGCTCTTGTAGTTATTCTCCTTTCATTTTGCATTTGTTCATGTGGGTTTTGCCATGTGTCTTTTTTTTCTGAACCACCCCCCGATTTTATCATTTCTTATGTCCCATAGTACTCCATCACAATCATATACCACAACTTGTAAAGTCTTTTCTGTATTAATGTACATTCCATCAATTTTCAAGTCTTTGTCCACACGAAAAGAGAAGCTATGAATACTTTTGTGTACACAATTTATTTGCCATTTTTTTTATCTTTTTGGAAAACAGATCTTGTAGATGTATTGCTGAGTAAAAGAATTTGCAGTTTTAAGGCCCTTTGGGCATAGAACCAAATTGCTCTCCAGAATGGTTGAATAAGTTAATAACTCTATCAAGAGTGCATTAAAGTCTCATTTTTTCCCACGTTACTTCCAATATTTGTCATTTTTCTTTTCTGTCATTACATAATATGATAGATATGGGGTGGTACCTCAAAATTGTTTTTATTTTTATTTCACCAATAAATATTGATTTAGACTATCAATCACTTTAACAAAAAAACTGCCTGTTTGTATCCTTTGACGATTTATGAATTAGAGAATGGCTCTATTTTTAAGCAAATTTTATTCAATTCTTTGTGTATTTGAGAAATGAGGCCTTTATCAGAGAAAAGATGCAAAGTTTTTCACAGTATGATAACTGTATATTTCCCTCCATTCAATTTTCCCATTTGTCCTATTTTTTCTTGTCATCCTGCCCGTCTTCAAAAATAGTCTGACAACTGCCTCCGTCACTGTCACTTCCATTCTATTAGCCCCTCTCCCTTCTCTTATTCCTTTATCTTTTACTTTCTTGGAGAGTAAAATATTTTTTATACCCAACTGAGTATGTATGTTATTCTCACATTGAACCAATTTCAATGTGATTAAAGTTCAAGTACCCCCATCCCCAACAATCTCTTTCACCTACACCATCCATTGTAAAAGCTGTTCTGCACATTTTCTTTTTGTAATTTGCCCCACTCTACTAATCTTTTAACCCTTTTCCCTGTGCCTTCTTTCTCATCTCCAAATTTTGTTTTTCATAGATATCCCATCATCTTCAACTAACACCTATGTCCTGTCTATGTGAACTCATAATGATAAATTTTTTAGGAATTACAAACATCTTCACAAGTAAGAATGCAAACAGTTTAACCTTACTGTATCCCCTAAGAATTCTCTTTCCTTTATACGTTTTCAGATTTCTCTTTACTCCTAGAAATCTGAAAACCTAGAAATCTGAAAATGTAAACAGGAAAGAATTGTTTGAAAGATAAATTTTGTTTGAAAGTAATTTTTTTTTAATTCCGCTCTGGTCTTTTTATCAGAAATCCTTGAGTGTCCTCTACTTAAAAAAATGCCTTTTTTTCTCCCTGAAGGATTATACTTAGCTAACTGGGAGAGTGATTCTTGATCATAGTATGACCTCCTTTTGCCATGCAGAATATCGTGTTTTCAGCCCTCCTAAATTTTAAAGTAGATGCTGCTAAGTCTTAGGTTGTACTGACTGGAGCTCCATATTATTTAAACTCTCTCATTCTGACTGGTTGCAATGTTTTCTCCTTGATGTGGGAGCTCTGGAATTTGGCTATAATATTCCTGGGGCTTTTATTTTAGAATCTTTTTCAGGTAGTGATTGATGATTCTTTTTCATTTTCTAATCTACCTTCCAGTTCCTATACAATATGGATGTTTTCCTTGAAAATTCTTGAAAGATGACACCTAGTCTCTTTCTTTTTTTAAATCATGGTTTTCAGATTATTCAACAACCCTTAAATTATGTTTTTGGGACATGTTTTCAAGGTCAATTGTTTGCCAGTGATATGTTTCACATTATCTTCATTATTTTTTTTCATTTTTAAAAAATTTGTTTCATTGTTTCTTGAATCTCATGAAGCCATTAGCTTCCACTTCTCCAATTTTATTTTTATATTTTTTATTTAATTAAATTTTTAGTTTTTACTTTACAACAATCACTTACAGAAGTTTTAAATTGTCTCCTCCTCCTTTCCCCCCTATTTTGCCAAGACAACATGCAATCTTATATGGGTTCTGCATGTACCCTCTTATTAAACACATTTTCACTTTATTCATATTGCATAGAACTAAAAGGAAGGGGAGAAATTATGAGAAGAAACAAAACATAACATAAGAGAAAAATAGTCTGCTTCTTTCTGTGTACCTAATTTCTTAATCCTTTCTTTGGATGTGGATGTCATTTTGCAGCAATAGTCATTTGGGAATGTTTTAGGTCCTTGCTTTGCTGTCAAGGGGTATATCTGTCAGAAAGAGTCCTCACACCCTGTTTGGTTACTGTTATGGTGTATAATGTATAATGGTGCATAATGTAAAATGTTCTCGTAGTTCTGCTCATTTCACTCAGCATCACATAAGGTTGTTTTGTTTTTTGTTTTTTGTTTTTTTTTGTCATTTCTTATAGAACAATAGTATTCCGCTACCTTCATATACGACAATTTGTTCAGGCATTCCCCAATTGATGGGTATTCCTTTGACTTCCAGTGGTTGGCCACCACAAAAAGAGCTGCTATAAATAATTTTGTACATATACATCTGTAATTTTTATTATCTCTTGGGGATACAGCCCTATAAGTGATATTGCCAGGTCAAAGGTTATATATATTTTTATAGCCTTATGGGAAAAGTTCCAAATTGCTCTCCAGAATGATTGGATCAGCCCACAGCTCCACCACAATGAGTTAGTTTTCCAACTTTCCCATACCTTCTTCAATGTTTATCATTTTCCTGTTTTGTCATGTTAATCAAGCTGATACATGGGATGTAGTACCTCAGGGTTGTTTTGATTTGCATCTCTCTGATCAATAGGAATTTAGAGCCTTTTTTCATGTGACTATAGATAACTTCAACTTTTTCCTCAGAAAACGTGTTCATATCCTTTGCCCATTTATCTCCCAATGTTAAATTTTAAGGAATTATTTTCTTCAGTAAGTTTTTATACCTCTTTTTCTATTTGTCCAATTCAATGCTTTTAAATTTTTATTTGAATTGATTTTGAACTTCAATAAAAAATAAGAAAAAAAACATTGCCATGTAAAAAACAGAACATAAGACAGTATTCAAAATACAGGAAAAAATTTTCGTTTCACAATAACTTATATAATAGATATGACACATGATTTCCAAAGCTTTCCATCTTTGCTTCCATGTATGTTTTCTTCTATCATTTACTGTGTATGGTGTACTTTCTCTTTTATCCTCCCCTGAACTCCGAAAGGCTATATTAAGTACAATAAGTGCATATGTGTGTCTATATATGCACATGTAAACACATCTGTATAAACATATATATATATATATATACACATGCACATTTATACCCATAAACATGCATGTATATGTGTATGTATTAGTGTATATGTGTGTATGTGTATACCTATATATACAGGTATGCAGGTAAGTATATGTACAATTCATATATATATCCCTAAACGCACGTGCATACACCTATTCGATAAAGCTCATACATTAAAACCGCGTATCTATTTCTCTGTAGGAGGATACCATCTTCCGTCATAAGTGTAAGTCTTTCCATAATTTTCTGAATCCACTAGATCATTATTTCCTGCACAATAACACTATTCCCACCAAACGCATTCTATCTGGGAGATTGTCTTTGGAAATTTTTCCTCAATTTTTTTATTACCTCTATTCTTGTCCACATAAGTTTTATTTTTTACAGGAAAATTTTATTTTAAAAATAATGAAAATTATCCACTTCATTATTTTATAACTTTATAACATGATGTGAAGTCTGACACATCTGGATGCCGATGCTTCACATCTTTTTCCCCTAGTTTGGTTGAACTTCCTCAGCTTTGGATCTTCCAACTGAACAGGGTGGTTGTTTTGTTTTTCCTCCTCACTCAACAAGATAATTGTTTTTAATAATTTGACTCAGATGCTATTACATAACTACATTACTTAGGTAAAATTGTCATTTTTATTTATTCACTTTACCAGCCCATGAATGATAACTATTGCTTCAATTATCTCACGTTACATAAAAGATGTTTTGTGTTTTTGTTCACATGTTTCCCCTCTCTGCTTACATACACACACACACACACGCATGCACACGTGCATGCACGCACACAATATGTATTTATACATATATATAAATGTATGTATATGCACAAATACAGACACACATATGTACATGTGCATTTAAATCATATGGTTTATTTTATATGGTTAAAACTATTGATGATTATGAGTTTCACATAATGTACTTTCCCTTATTTTTTCTAAATTGAATCTGATTTTAGATTTAGTTTTGTCTGAGACCATAATTACTCTCCTTGCTTTTCTACTTAGCGAATTCTACTCTTTACCTGGATTTTATGTTTCCGGGTATCTCTAGTTTTTAAAACATTTCCTAAAAGAAAAATATTGTTGAATTCAAAATTTTAATTTGTTATCTGATTCCATATAATTTTTAAAATCATTGCATTCACCGTCCAAACTGTTACTACTTTTTATATTTGTTTCCTCTGTTCTTTTATCCTTACTACACTTTTCACCTTATTTCTACCCCTACTCACTCCTCTGCTTTACTTCTCCCCTCTAGTTTTTCCTCCTATTCCTTAAACTAATCACTCCAAAATCCCTCCTTTATACTCTACACCCACCCCATCTCCTTGCCTTCTAATTTCTTTCTGAATTTATAAAGATTCTTTGCACTTTTGAGGCATTTTTAAAACATAAATACAGGGTATTAAGTATAAGATGAATTTGAGGGAATGGCATACAAAAATGAAAGGATGAGAAAGAGAAGTACAATCAGGGCAGAAGGAAGGGAGAAAAAGAATGGAGTTAAATTAGTTCACATAAAAAGGCAATGAAAGCTTATTACAGTAGTGGGAAAATGACACCATCTGTTATGAGTATCACTTGAATGTTACTTTCAGTAGTATTAGCTCAAAGAGGGAATAATATGCATAATCAATTGAATGTAGAAACCTACCTTCCCTGGTAGTGAAGTAGGAGAGGAAGAGATCATGGATAAAAGAAAGACAGGCTTCCATGTGAACTTTATTTCAGTACTATTGCTTAAAGAATGCATTCATACATGAGATATACTATCGAAGTGTACTATTGACTGCTGAAACATAGGTAAATTCATTTTTCTTAGGTGAATCTAGTGAAAAATAAATTCTGGCTTTGTAGGCTCACAGAATGCATAAAGAGAATTATAATCTATTTTTACATTTATTCCTTCATAAGGAAAAATCCTGATTCATTTCATTCATATTTGCATAATATGCTATGGACTGGAATTAATAAAATAAAAATTCATAACCCACACAAATTAACTTTGTCAGTAATTTTTAAGCCACCATAAAGTAATTCATGTGTTGAACACATGTTTCATGCTACTAGTTTGGATGTGTTTTACCATTTAATCAACTTTGAAAAAATTCCTTGAATAGGATAAAATTTGTTACTGGAAATATACTTTGGGTTTTATTTTTCTTGTCGTTACAACAGTGATAGGTCAATAAGAAACGGATACATAAGATTCCAAGAGGAAATTTAAATAATAATTCACTTTGTTAAGTTTATACCTTGTAGTCTGGAGGCTAGTAAATACTTCAACCCAGATAAGTCCTAAGAAGTGGTCCATGACTTCCTTTCTTCAACCCTTACTCATCTAAGTCTTCTAAAGAGAGATGTTTCACATCATAGCCTCGCTTGTCCCGTACACATTTTTATTTTTTTGGTAGTAATAGGGGCCCAGGGTCACAATATTGGTACTCTAAAATTTTAGTTTGCATAATAAACACCAAGCTTAGGAAATGATGAGTTATGTCTATACCCACTTATATTTTCAAAATTATTCATTACAGCCAAAATAATGACAATTACAATATATAATCCATTGACAATTACAAAACGTTTTCCTTTCAAGAACTACTGTGTTGACATATTATTGCACAACAAGCATGGCATTGGAGGGGATGGAGCCAAGTTGGTAGAGTAACAGTGTGAAATTGCTAAGATCTCCTCTCAAGCCCAGCTAAATAGTTGTAAAAAAATTACTCTAAGCAGATTCTGGAGCTACAGAACCTACAGAATGATGAAGAGAAACAAATATCCAGCCAAAGACATCCTGGAAAGTCAATGAGACAGATCTATCACATCATGCTGGGAGCAGAGTGCAGTTCAGCACGGCCCATGCAGGCATAGATAGGAACTGAGCAGGCCTGGGTGGGGCGTGGACTGAATCTCTGCACTTATAGTGTTTTCCAGACTCCATCACCCCAAAACTCTGAGGAGAAATTGGAAGGTGTGTAGAAAAATCCTCTGGAATATGTGTAAGAGAGTACAGTGGTCCATCCTTGGACAGTGGAAGGGGCCGAGAAGTCTGCAGCATCAGAGTCAGCAGCAATGGCACGACTATTTCTGGAACTCTAGGCCCACAAAATGTGGGTGTATCAAGTAGCTAACAGGATACCCTCCCCACTCCCACTGAAAGCAGAGAACTACCTTGACAAAGAGCTCAAAATCAATTAAATGGCTGAGGAAGTGAGTAAAAACTGGAAAAAGAAACAGATTATAGAATCTTACTTTGGTGGCATGGAAGACCAAAATATACAAAGAGAAAAAGAAAATAAAATGAAAGATCCTCCATGCAAAACCTCCAAGTAAAATATGAAGTTGTCTCACGCAAAAGAAAAGCTCAAAAAGGATTTTGAAAATTAACTAAGAGAAGTAGAGCAAAATTGGAAAGATAAATGAGGGTGATGCAAGTAAATCACGAAAAATGAGTCCAACTGCTTACTGAAGGAGACCCCAAAAATGCTGAAGAAAATAACACTTTAACAATAGATGAACCCAAAGAGCAAACGTGATCCAAAAAGTTAAAGAGGAGAAGAATGCCTTAAAAACAGAATTGGTCATATGGAGAAGGATGTCCAAAATCTCACCAAAGAAAATAATCCCTTAAAGAATTTAATGGAGTAAATGGAAGCTAATAACTTCATGAAAAAAATCAAGAAATTATAAAATGAAATCAAAGGAATGAGAAAATATCAGAAAATATGAAATATCTCAATGGAAAAACAACTTAATCCAGAAAATACATCCAGGAGAGACAATTTAAAAATCTTTGGGCTACCTGAAAGCCAGGATAAAAACAAATGAGTCTAGACATCATCTTTCAAGAAGTTATCATGAAAAACTTCCCTGAAAGTCTAGAACCAGAGGGTAAAATGAATTTTGGAAGACTCCACTGATAGCTTCCTGAAATAGTTTGCAAAAGGAAAACTATGAGGAAGACTGTAACCAACTCCCAAAACTCCCAGGTCAAGGAGAAAATATCGTGAGGAGCCAGAAAGAAACAATCTGAGTGTTGTGTGAATACTATTAGGATAACGCAAGGCTTGGCAGCTTCTACATTAATGAATTGGAAGTTTTGGAATATGATATTCCAGAAGCCCAAGGAGCAAGGATTAAAACCAAGCTTGACCTACCCAGCAAAATTAACTGTAATTCTTCAGGAGAAAAAACTGTCATTCAGTGAAATAGAGGACTTTCAAACATTCCTTATGAAAACACCAGTTATGAAGAGAAAGTCTGACTTTCAAACACAAGAATGAAGAGAAACATGAAAAGGTAAACAGGAAAGAAAAACCACAAGAAACTTACTAAAGTTGAACTGTTAACATTCCTATATGGAGCGATAATACTTGTAACTTGAAACTTTTCTCAGTTTTAAGGCAATGGGAGTGATCAGATAAATATAATCAGAAGGCATTGGGCTAGTAAAATAGGAAGGGATGACATAAAAATAAAATTAAAGGGTGAGAGAGGAATATATTCAGAGGAGATAGGGAGATATATAATGGGGCAAATTATCTCTTGCATAAAGGAGACAAGAAAATACTTTTTCAATGGAGGGGAAGAGGGGGGAGGTGAGAAGTAAAGAGTAAACTTTACTCTCACAGCATTTGACTTAAGGGGGAATTAAATGCACACTTATTTCGGCATGAAAATATATCACACTACAGGAAGATGAGGAGGAAGGACATAAGCAGATTTTTGAGGGGATGATAGAACAAAGGATAAATGGAAGAAAGAGGCAATTAGAAGCGAATAGTTATGAGGAGGGATAGGGTCAAAAGAAAGAATAGAATAAATGGGGGACAGTATAGGATGGAGGGAAATATGGTTAGTCATTCACAACATTACTGTTATGGAGGTGTTTTGCATAATTACACACATATAAACCATATCAAATTCTTTGCCTTCTCTTTAAGATGGGTGGAAAGGGAGGAATGGAGAGAAGTTGGAACTCAAAGTTTTAAAATGAATGTTAAAAATCACTGTTTCCATGGAACTGGGAAATAAGATACACAGACAATTAGATACAGAAATGTATCTTGCCCCAGAAAATAGAAGAGATGAGGATAAGAGGAGGGAGGGGTGTGAAAGAAGAGAGGGCATGTTGGGAGGAATGGTAATCACAATGCACTCTGTCTTGGGGTGGTCAGAGGGGAGAAATTAAGAGAAAATTTGGAACTCAAAATCTTATGAAAGTGATTGCTTTAAACTAAAATCAAATAAATTTTTAAGTAAAAAAATAGCATGACCTTAAGAAAAGAAAATTTCATCTGAACTCTCTCTGCTACTCAATTTGTATTATAAGAACTGAAATTCTCGGACTTTCTGGGCATCACTCTTACCTGTTAAAAGCAGGATTTTGGAACTATATGATATCAAAATACTTTCACATAATAGACAATAAGATAATTTTTATTATCTTAAAGGAGAGTATTATTACTCTCAATTACACAGTAGAAAAATATATCAGTGAGGTGATATAATTGTAGGAATATCACACAGGTCATAAGGTCTAAAGAAAAGAATTAATCCTGGGTCTTCTGACCCAGAGTTGGCGAACATTTTCCATATAACACCATATTGAATTGTAAGTTTGAGTATGCGTCCTGCTGGATTGTTCAATTCGCCTTTGGTCTTTCAGTTTATTTATTTTTTTTTCCTGTATTTTTTTTTAATTTTTCTAGCAGACAATTTACATAAAATCCCCCTTTAATTTAGTGTGACAACTTCCCATGATAAACTACTTAAGGAGCAGCTTTGGTCAAGAATGGAATGAAATAGCCAATCAAAAAAACGTCACTGCTGATTTTTTTTTAAACCAACACATTCACCAATTATGTTCAAAATAACAAAAACAAAACATCTGCAAGGATATTTTCTCAGTTTTGACTTGTGGTAGGGTCTTTCCCATCTTCATGCAAATGTTGGAGCTGCATTCTGTCAAGTGTCTGTCATGCCAGAGAATGAAAATAGAGCTTCACATGATTCGTAGCCCCTGGATCGAA
>JAQQSK010017770.1:0-10014 GCA_028658325.1 Potorous gilbertii | reverse complement strand
TCTGTTTGCAGATGATTGTGCACTCAGTGCAGCCTCTTAAGGTGAGATGCAACAAAGTATGGATCAATTCTCTGCTGCCTGTGCTAATTTTGGCCTAATAATTAATACCAAAAAAACACAGGTGCTCCATCAGCCACCACCACACCATCCATATGTGGAACCATTGGGTACAACAAATGGAGAAGTTTTGAATATTGTGGATAAGTTCACTTACCTGGTAGTGTACTTTCCAGAGATGTACACATTGACAATGAGGTTGATGCATTCATTGCCAGAGCTAGCTCAGTATTTGGGAGGCTCCAAAGAAAGTTTTGAGAGAGAAGAGGTATTAGATTCACTACCAAACTGAAGGTCCACAGAGCTGACCTCATTGTTACATTGTTGTGAAACATGGACGGTCTACCAGCACCATGCCAAAAAACTGAATTACTTTCACTTGAACTGTCTTGGGAAGATTCTGAGGATTACCCGGCATGATAAGATACCAGGCACTGAAGTCCTTGCTCGAGCTGAACTGCCAAGTATGCTTCAGAGAGTGAAACTCCAATGGGCTGAACATGTTGTTCGAATGCCAAATGTATGCTTGCCAAAAAGACTATTTTATGGAGAACTTGTATGAGGCAGGTGATCACATGGTGGCCAGAAGAAATAATACAAGGACACTCTCAAGGTCTCTCTCAAGAACTTTGGCTTTGACTGTGCAACATGGGAGACACTGGCACAGAACTGCTCAGCACAGTGTGCCCACATAAGAAAAGGTGCTGTGCTCTTTGAGCAAAGCAGAATTGAGAAAGCACAAAATAAATGCTGGATGCCCAAATTTGGGATATCCACCCCAAATATTCAAATGAACTATCAGTGCCCAACCTGTGGTAGAGCATTCCAAGCTCATATTGGTTTGATCAGCCATAGTCGGACACACTAAAATTTCACTTTACAATGGTGATGTCATTTTGGTCCTCTTCAAAGGTTAAGGATAACAACAAGTTCATTATCTTTCCATAATTCATCACTTTTCAAAATGATTTCATTTTGAGTGTTCTCCCTTTCCTAAATGACTTTGAATTAATTCTGTACATATTCATATGTGTGCATATTTTGTCCCTCACTTGAATTTAAGCTCTTTAAAATTAATGACTTCCATTTCTGTCTTTGTATCACCAGAGTCTTTCACATAGTAGTATTAATATCTGTTGATTAATTTATTGGAATAAAACACTCTTTTTATGTTAGGCACTATTTTAAAATCACCCTTCCTTCTGAACTGTCTTCAAGTATATGCATTTCCTTTTTGCCTTTTTCCCTTCAGACTTTTAAAGTCAACCTTGTATAACCTATTGAATAAAAGCTGCTTCATTCCAAAACTGATTTGAAAGGAAAATGTCAACATTCTTTCCTTATACTCATCATCTTCAAATTCTTTGAGGTCAAAGAATATATCTGGTCCACCTTTGCACCGTGTTCCCCACAGTGCCTAGCACAGGGTTCTTCATATAGTAGGTGCTTGGTAGACAATTTTAAAATGAAATTAAAAATCTAGACATATCAAACATTAAGGTTATCCATCCTACATAAAATGTTTAAACAAGCTCTTGAATATCTCTTCAAATGACCTCCAAACACTTAAGCTCCACATTACCTTCGGGAAAAAAATGGAAAGCATTATGAAAACATAAAAAAGCAAAATTTAATATCTTGCATGCAAATGAGTGAAACATCTGCAACCCCAACTCGCATAACTGTTATGTCCTTTTCCCTGATGTCAAATCCAAATAGATACCTATTTTCCATTTTTGCCTTTGAGTGTGGCTGAAAGTTGTTTCCAATCTCTGCATCCTGAAGTCAGGAAAATTCAATTTAATCCATATGCTCCTATGAAATGAATATCTGGGAATTCTCCAAACTGGACTCTATAAGGAACAAATAAACCAGCCCTCTATGGAGGAGATGGTAGAGGGAGGAGAAGTCTAAGAGAAAAAGGGGGGTAGGAGGCTCAGGGACAGAAGTCTGCTATGAGATATACAGCAAAGCCTGATTGATCTCAGATCTACTCATACAGAATTTGTGATAATTTACCCCAAACTAGATGGACTGGAATCTTTATAAAATCCCTGAAAAAGGGGACTTTGGGAAGAAAGTCAAAAGAGGAAGACAACTGCAAAGCTGGAACATTTCCCATACATGGGAGGTTCCTTGGTTTCCCATGGTAACTATGTGCAAACCAACAATCAGCTGTTTACAAAGGAGCCTTCATCAAATTCTCCAAACTTGGAATTACCTTTGACTTTTCACTTTTCCTGTTATCTCTCCTCCAAACCAGTTAAGAGACTGACATTTGCTCCTCAGCAATATCTCTTCGTTCTTTGCTCTTTTTTTGATCCATATTCTGCCTGGCTTCCATCTCAGTATAATCAAACTTCCAGAGATATTGTTATAGCCGTAGATGTTCTGACTCCCTTTTCTCCTTTCCTTCAACTCACTTTGTATTTCACTGCCAAAATAATCTTTTTTGTGCATGAGAGTACCATGGTACAGCAGAAAGGGTAATGGATTTGGAATTTGAGGACAGTCATTCAAATCTTTGTTCTGCCTTGGACAAATCACTTAGCCTCTGTGCCTCAGTTTCCCCATCCACAGCATTAGGAAATCCAACCCTTCAAATCCCTTCCAGCTAATCTATGATCCCATGATAATATTTCCTAGGGGGAAAAAAACCTTCAGTGTCTCCTGTTGTCTACTGAGTGGACATTCAAGCCCTTTCTGTAAGTTAGCCTACGTTTCCTACTTTAACTCATGTTATCTCTTTGGCAATCTTTACTCAGCCAGAGTTCACTACTTGCTGTTGCCCCTCACCTCTCTCTCTCTTGCATCATCCCTGCAACAAAATATATTCTCTCTTTCTCCTTTCCTATTGAGAATAAAGGGTGGGAAACCATATATTCTATTGATCTGCTTTTGTTTTTTGTTGAGTTGGGGTGGTCAGGGTTTGATTTGTGTGTGTGGGTGGGTGCACAAACTTAATCAGCAACAAACAAAACATTTTAATATATAAAAGGAAAGAACAGAAAAAAGACATATAAGAAATGATGATCTTCTGTTATATCCAATTTAATTTTTTAAAATACTTAAGTCAGTCACTCAGTTTATGCTAAGGGCTGGGAACACAAAGAAAGATGGAAGTCTCTGCTCTTGCAATCACAGTCTAAAATAATATGCAAACAGTGATGTACAAATAAGATATATGTAGCATAAATTAGGGGTGAGTGCAGAGGAAAGGCGCTGAAATTAGAAACTGGGAAGGCCAGCTTACTGATCAAAGCTTCTTCATCTATAAAATCAAAAGCCTGAATGAAAGATCTCTAAGGTCCCCTTTAGCTCTATGAGTTTAGAGCTTCCTGCATCTGAAAATCATTTCGGTGACAGTAGGCAAAACTGTCTATAATATTCATTTGAATTTTTACTGAAAATATTACTTCTATTTTCTTTAACTTAGGAAGTTATGGGAAAGAACTACAAAAAACAATGGAATCTCAGAGAAAAAAATAAGATATTTGTATTAAAATATGAAAAAATCATATATCCCAGCCTAGTCAATCAAAATGCAAAAAAATCAGCTTGCATAGTTCTCTTCAAGAGATCTCTGTTTAATTTTTATTGATACTTTATTAAAATGAAAATGTGTGCAAGACCAGCCCTTGGATAAATTGTAAAGTAAGGAGAGTTCATTTTCAATACTCCCAGAATACTTTTTGTCTTTTCTTTATTGTATCAGTAAGCACCCCAACATACATGAGGGGGAGGGCCTGCTATCACAGATTCTTAGATCTACATTCCTAAAAGGAAAGGCAGCTTTTCCTCAAAAGTTAACAATCACTTTATTCAAGCATGTGTACCATTCCTTTAACCAAGCACATATATCATTCACCTAGTTCAAGGGAATCAGAACCCTGAACTTAGGAGAAAATACAGAGAAATCAAAAGATCAACCGTCATGGCCTCCTCTGCCTGACCGTAATTCAACAGACTGTCCAACTGTCTGGCCGTAGTTACCAGAAAGGGAAGCACTAACATCTGGATTCTCAAAGCTGGGAGACTCCTTTAATGAATCCTAGTCTTCATTTGGCCAAACACTTCCAGTCAGTAAGTCCCAAAATAAAACTTCACCTCATAGTCTTTGTACACTTTTTAGAGCCAGAGGGTATCAAATACCTTTAGAACCAGTGCCTCATTAACAAAAAGCAGGGACCTTCCTACAAATCTTCCCAGGCCCCACCATGGGTGGCAAAGATCCTCCTTAATCACATTCAAGTAGAGGTATCACACTTCTTGATTATACTAAAACAAAAACAACAAAAGATCTTATTTTACTTGCCATTACATCTATTCACAAGAATCAATTTGACAAGAAATCTTGTCCCTTGGTGACTGAGATCCTTCTAACCTTCAAATCATGCTCTTGAGATCATTTACCATAAAATGTAGAGAATGATTACAAAGAGTAAAATGTTAACCTCTCAGCAGTATTTATATTTTAAGAGCGAACAAAACTTCAAGTTAGAGGAATCATGATTCACATTTATATTCAAACTTTATGTTTATAAAATAGTTTCTGTACAATTCCATTCCATTCATTAAACCTTAAGTACCTGATGTAAGATACAGTGTCCCTTAAAGATAAACAGAGTTGTTTAGGCCTGGAAAGGTATTTGTGTATAAAGGAAAAGATATATAACAGTAGCCAAAGGTTTAGAGATACTGCTGCTATTGTAGATGAACATTTCAGATACCTAAAAGAAACAGGAAAACAACTTTGATTTAATAGGGAAGACCTTAGTTCAAATCCTGCCTCAGTCATTTGGTAACTATTTCACCCCAGGCAAATCACTTAATCTCTCTCAGTCTAAGTTTTTTCATCTATAAAATGTGAATAATAGCCCCTACCTCACAAGTGGAAAGTAAATGGAATAACCTATGTGAAGAACCTTTCAAACCTCCAAATGCTGCATAAAGGCTACCTATTAATAATTTTTAAAAGGTTAAATATGTATATGATGAAACATTATCAAATGGAATTTGGGTACTGTGGGACAGAAAATGAACTGTGGCATAAATATCAAGACTCAAATCAACTTGGAGATGATGTAGAAAGTGATATCCCTCATGTGCATGAAACTTTTGATGTTTTAAAGAATTAGATTGCAATTTATTTATTGAAAACTGGAGAAATATGTATGTAAATATATTTGTAAAGAAAGGCAGTCTCAAGGACACCAAAGAACCTAGTAAATTTTGGAATTTCAGGGGATCATTAGCTCATTTTCACATAACAGTTTTATAACTAAATGAGGGGAAAACTAGAAATTTGAAGACTTCAGTTATGGTTTAAAAAGGAATAACAGTTTCAAAGGGAAAAGCTGGGGAGATGTGTTGTTATTAGATAAACTGTTCCCATGGTTCTGCATACTTCATCCTGTATCAGTTCATACAACTCCTTCCACGTTTCTCTGAAACCATTGCCTTTATCACATGTTGCAACACTATATCATTCCATCTACAATCATCTGCAATCATTTGAACATAAAACAAAGTGGAGGAAGGAGTAACTAACACAGTGGATGATAGAGTCAGGACCCAAAAGAATTTGGACAAGACAATTTCTAAGAATTCTTAAGATGGAATCAAAAACTTTTAAAACATTTTGATAAATTTCATATATATAATAGCATTCATTCTTGAGCCTGTACATTTGATTTTATGCATTTCTTCTCTGAGAAGAGACCTAGCAGTTTCATCAGATGGTGAAAGGATCTATCACACACACATACACACACACATGCACACATACATGCACGTACACATGCACATGCACATGCGCACGGATATGCACACTCACTAAAAACAAACAAATGGTTTAAAAGCCCTTAACCAGAACACTGGAATGACATGAGATGGAATTCAATATTTATAAATATAAAATCTTGTACCTGAGTAATGAAAAAAAAAACTCAAGCATAAGAAACATGGAAAGATAGCAGTTATTCTGAAAAATATTATTCTGCAGGCTTTAGTGAAGGGAAAGGGAACAAGTTGTCATTAAGTGCCTACTGTGTACCAAGTATTATGCTAAGCACTTTATAAATATTGTCTCCTCTAATCCTCACAACAGCCCTAGGAGGTATAAATATTATTGTCATTTTACAATTGAGGAAACTGAGGAACGCAGAGGTTAAGTAACTTGCCCAAGGTCATACTATTAGTACTAAAGCTAGATTTGAACTCAGTCTTCCTGATTCCAGGTCTGGCTGTCTATCCACTGTGCCACCTAACTGGATTTCAAGGTCAATGTAAGTGAACAATGTGAAATAACAGTCAAAAATAAATTCATTCTTGGACAGTATTTACAGGAGCATAGCTTCCTGTGATAGAGAGGTGAAGTCCCGTTGAAGTCCTTGTCATACACTCTCTTGGAGTATCTTTTTCTGTTCTAGGCTTCACAGATTAAGAAGAAAATCTATGAATTATGTAGGAAAAGGCAATCAGAATGGTGAATGATCTTGAATTGTTGACATTTGAGAATCAGCTGATGAAAACGAGCATGTTAGCTTGAAGGAAAGGAGACCTAAGGGAGAATTAATAGTCTTCCAGTATTTGAAGGGCTCTCCTGTGTAGGACTAGGCATGTCCTGTTTGGCCTCAAACAGCAGAAACAGGGGTAATAGATGGAAGTTGCAAAGCAAGCTTAAGCTTGATGCTAGGATTTTTATTTCTAATTCTTTCTAAAAATTAGAGCTACCCAGAAACAGAATGGGCAACCTCCCCTTGAGAATAGCTCCTCCTTGGAGGTCCTTTATCAGAAATTAAATGATGATTTGTTTTATACGTTATAGTGGCAACGCCTTTGGTGTATGTGTTGGACTAGATAGCCATTAAGCTCTCTTCCAGCCTGTAAAGTCCATGGTTCTGTGATCTTTGATTCCTTCCTTGCACATACTAATGGCAAAAAGATCAGAGATTTTATGGAAATTGAGGTAGAAAATGTTGTGTTCCATTATTCTACATAAACTCATTATATTATCAAGTCAAAGGATCCTTGGAAGATGACTGCAGGGGAAAATGCTGACATAGATCAACGATTAAGTTTTCAGGCCAGGTATTTACCCTTCCTTTAGTTCTGAATAGCAATGTTTCAGAAGATTTCCCTTTATAATCAAACTGGCATACCAGAGGTCATTCATGCATGAATTATGGAACAATCAGGTACACGGAGTTAAGAGAGGAAGAATAAATGTATTTGTAATTTGGTCTAACTAGGAAATACAAGAAAGTTCACTTCAATAATGACTTAGTCAAGCCATTGGTTTGGTCATTGCATATACGATACTTAAAATCAATACTCTATCAGTAGCTGATTGAGTAAATGATATTTAAAATTAATCCTTTCTTCTCAACTGACTGTTACAAATTGAAAGTATTCCCAAACAGTCGTCTTCATAAAGCCATCAGAAAAAAGTAAAGCTTGATTTAAGAAATGAATGTAATCTAGCCTGTTTGGCATCAATTTTAATTAAATTGCTTACAATTCTGGATATTCACAGATTCCAGATCACCTGCAAACACTGAGTAACCTTGAATCTTGCCTATATTAGCATTTTATAGAACTATATTCTTATACCCCATAAAACTGCTAATCTACAGCATTATTTAAAGAACTATGACCAAAGGTAGACCCAAAAACTGCAGTATAAACTCCATAACTCAGTTTGTCCAAGAATAATAAATATCATATAAAATTCCCTCTGGTAAGCTCCAAAGTGTAATGGAAAAAGTATTGATGTGAGAGTAAGGAAATCCAAATTATTTTCCTATTTCTACCAGTAACTGACCTTATAGCCTTGAGTAATTCTTTTATTTCTCTAGGCTTTAGCACTCCCCCATAAAATAAGGGAATTAAAAGAGACAAGTACTCCCTTAGAATTCTACATTTCTTTCATTTTAGGATGCCCTCAATTTACACTGGCATATCCTCCAATACTCCAAAGGATGTTTGAACTCATTGATATGGGTTCTGTGATATAGATTAAATACCATATATTGATTATCGTATGAGATAATGTCTGCAAATTGCTTAGCACAGCACCTGGCATATAGTAGACATTTAATTAACATGTTTTCCCTTCCCCTTCTACCCTCATCCATGCCTGCCCATCTTGTTAAATTCATATCTATTATCTTTCATAAACTCTCTCTTCCCATAGGAAAGAGAGAACTCAATGTGTTAGATGCATACCATTGAAGTACTCAGGCTACCTATAGCCATCCCACACTCTCACTATATGACTGGCCCATTTTTTGTGGACATAAATTCATTTTATTATATTATTTGTACCAGTTCTCCCATGGAATGTTATAGTTGTATTGTGTTACATCCTATGATCCACCCACTTCAGCTCCTCAGAATCACAGAACTTGGGTCTGAATCATTTCCAATGGTCATCCAATATTCCATTACTTACAGATATGGAACATCACCAGAATAACATTGGTATTAATAACATGGGCCACTGTTTGAGAGATAAACTTGAGGTCATTAACAGAACTTTGAAATCTCTAAAGGATTATCCATCCTGCTACTCTTTTATTCAACTCTTGGACTTAGTCTTCAACTCATTATCCATTTTATTATTTATTCAATATATACTGATGATATGTACCAGTACATTAGGAAAGATATTTAGCTAAATTTCCCAGTTTTCAGATAGAATTAAAGCATCTCTAAATAGTCTTTTTCCTTCAGTATCAGGATCAGCACCAAGTCTTCAATCCAAGACAATCTGATTATTCAAGTATTGGCTAAAAGAAACTTCCTGGATCATCTCTGGTTTCAATGGATCCTTGCCATACTTGCTCTTCATTGGCATGGATAATCAGGAATTGGTTAAAATGTTTCTGCCAAGACTGGATATATTAGAAAGATAGTGGTCCAAGTGTTGGTTTAGAGCATGTTAAGAGATCAGTCTAAAATCTGATATGTTTAAAGTTTTCACTGTAGTTCAAGACATTACCAGATGCTGTTTTGATCACTAATGAGGCAATTAATTTCAGCTATCTGGGAAGAGAATCAAAATTGATAAGTTATTTCCATGTCATTTCCAGATCACTCACTGGGGACCACTCCTTCACCAAGATTCTCACATACAAATTTAATCTACAAATAAAATAATATTTTTGAAATATCTAAGAAGATTCCTAAAATTCTCTTGAATTCATTCATAAGGATACCTCCAAGATGAGAGTATGGATTATATTGTACAATTGACTTTTATCTTTTCTTTCTGAACTTGTAAAAGTGAAAGTGGTTTCATTTTTGATAAGAGTACAAAATAAAAGTTTGTTATCAATACAACAAAAGTTTACTATTTTAAAAAATTAAAAAAGAAAGATTGGCTGCCCCTTCCAATTCTTCCCATTCCTTCAATTGCTATATTTCTTAAAACAATTTCCTAAAACCACCATTGTTTCTTCTTCTCACCTGTTTATACCTTACAATGTGGTTTCTACTTCTACCCATATTTTCCAGGATCTCTAATTATTTCCATCTGGCCAAATATAGTAGTTTTTTCTTATTCCTTATGTTTATCAGTCTTTCTGTGGCATTTGGCTCAGATGAACATCAAACATAACTGAAACTTTTTTCCCCTTTCTTAGTTTTTAGATCATCCTGGTTCATTTTTTGGTTCTGAAGATGTTGCATGATTAACAGACTTGGAGTCATGAAGACTTAGTTTCAAATCCTGCCTCCAGTACTAACTGTGTAACTGGGTAAGTCACTGAATCATCCCATGCCTCTAATTCTTCATTTGTAAAAGAAATTTGAAGGCTTGGAGGATTCTTTCCACCCCCAAAACTAAACAACTCTGATGGCTTCAGGTCTCATGCTGACTTTTTTTTTATTTTAAATAAATTTATTTAACTTTTTACATTCATTTTCACAAGATTTTGGGTTCCAAAATTTTCT
>JAQQSK010017769.1:0-10015 GCA_028658325.1 Potorous gilbertii | reverse complement strand
TATCTATCTATATCTATATCTATCTATATCTATATCTATCTATATCTATATCTATATCTATCTATATCTATATCTATATCTATCTATATCTATATCTATCTATATCTATATCTATCTATATCTATATCTATATCTATCTATATCTATATCTATATCTATCTATATCTATATCTATATCTAATCTATATCTATATCTATCTATACACATATAATGATTTGATGATTGGAAAAACCTGCTGAGTGATACAGACAATAACTGTTCAATAATCAGAGGTGGGATAGGGAAGTCAGGGAAGGTTTCCTGTGGCAGGTGGGGTTTGAATTTGTTCTTGAAGGATGACTTTTGTACTCTCCTATATCCAAGGTTGGTCAGGATGTTGCATTGAGGCCTCACTACCCCCCACCCCAATATAATTATGTTTAGTTTGAAGTCCTAGATACTAATAACATGAATACAATTCTTCCCACAATTGAACCTTTGTTTGGTCATGTCCAACTCTTCATGATCCCATTTGAGGTTTTCTTGGCAAAGATACTAGAATGGTTTGCTATTTCCTTTTCCAGCTTATTTTACAAATGAAGGAGCTAAAGCAAACAGACATAAGTGACTTAACCTAGGGTCACACAGACTGTAAATATCTGAGGCTGTATTTGAATGCGCTTTTTCTTAATTCCAGATCTAGCATTCCATCTATTATACCACCTATATACTGTGCCACCACATAATTGAACAGTTATAGATTAATAAATGCTTTCTGATTGGTGTCATTAACCGTATATAACTCGCAAGACATCACGCTGGGTACTGGAGATAAAGATGAAAAATGAAATAATCCCTTTTGTTGGGGAGTTAACAATGTAATTGGCAGAATAAGCCATGTATAACATGAAGTGTGATTCAAGGTAGACTGTGATAGAGGTAAAGGAGAGATCCAGAAAAACGTGACAAGAAATCTGAGGGATGGCGAGATCATTCTTATCTGGAGGGATCAGGAAAGGCTTTGTTAACACAGAAAAGCTTAAATGAGCATATTTTTAAATAGTATTTTTTCAATTACAAATAAAGACAAATTGTAACATTCATTTTTTAAAAATTTCTAGTTTTAAATTTTCTCTCTCTTTCCCTAAGATGGTAAGCAATTTTATATGGATTATATATGTGCAATCATGTAAAACATATTTCCATATTATTAGTCATGTTGCAAAAGAAGAAACTGAACAAAAGAAAAAAAAACCTAAAAAATAAAATGAAAATAGTATGTTTCAATCTACATTCAGACTCCATCAATTCTTTCTCTGGAGGTGGATAGCATCTTTTATCATGAGTCCTTTACTATTGTCTCGGATCACTGTATTGCTGAGAATATCTAAGTCTTTCATAGATGATCCCTGCACAATGTTACTGTGTACAATATTCTCCTGGTTCTTCTCACTTGACTTACCATCAATTCATGTAAGCCTTTTCAGGATTTTTCTGAAGTCCATCCACTCATCATTTCTTATGGAACAATAATATTCCATTAGATTCATATACCAGAACTTGATCAACCACTCCCCAATTTCCATTTCTTCAGCACCACCAAAATAGCTGCTATAAATATTCTTGTACAAATAGGTCTCTTTCTTTCTTTCTCTCTCTCTCTTTCTCTCCCTCTCCCTTTCTCTCTCTCTTCTTTTTTCTCTTTCTTTCTCTCCTACTCTCTCTTTCTTTCTCTCCCTTACTTTCTTTTCTTTCTCTCTCTCTTTCTTTCTCCCTTCCTTCCTTCCTTTCTCTCCTAATATCATTGAGATACAGATCCAATAGTTGTGTTGCTGGATCAAAAGGTATGTACAGTGTGATTGCCCTTTAGACATAGTTCTAAATTGATGAGTAGATCTTTGAATTCTTCCTCCAGTATACTAACTGAAACCTAAGTCAGCCCTGGGATTGTGTCTTTGAAGTATTTATCTCACAGGAGTCTGTTAGGGTATAGATGTACTTTATAGTTTTCCCAATGGAAAGGGGCTGGTTAACTGAAAAGAATGAGTCTGTCATAGTAAGACTACTGATATATGTGTGTGTATGCATGTATATACATATATGTGTATACATATATATATATATATATATATATATATATATATACTCTCCACTACATATCTGATGCTTTGTTCTTATAACCTACAATACCCTAAGGGTTTTTTAAGAGCCATAGATACATTCATAGAGTACCATGAGCCAAATCTTGAAATAATAGAAAGATTTAAGGTAGATATGTGGGGAGAATATATTGCAAGGATGAGGGACAGCTTACATAAATGTAGAGAAGCAGGAACCAATGGGATAAGGTAACAGTATGGATAGCAGTCTGATTTAGTAGGAATGAAGCATGCATGAACAAAGCCAGAGTCAAATAAGACTGAAAATGTCAGTCATATTCAGATTGCGAAGGGCCTTTAATGCCCGGTTAAGGATTTTGTTTTTTTTTTTCCTGTAGGAGAGTCACTGAAGGCTTTTGGTTAAGGGAGTGGCATTGCAGAAACTATATTGGGAAGACTTTTGGCAACAGTGTGAGTGATATATCCGATAAAGGAGAAAATAAAAAATGACTTAGAAGTCTGTTAAAATAGTTCAAATGAAGGGTAATGAGGGCCTGGGCTAGGGTGCTAGGCACAGGAATAGAGAGAAGAAAATATACGAAAAACAGCATAGATGTAGAATCTAGAGACTGATGGATGAAGGTAGAGATGAGGGAGAAATAAGGCAAAAGATGGTTCAGAGATTTCAAACCTAGGAATATCCCTTGGTAGTCATATCTGTCCCCATGGTTTCAGACATACCTCTAGATGACTTCTATATCTCCAGCCCAAATTTCTAATATTAGGCTCACATTTCCAATTGCCAGCTTGCTATCTCTACCTTGTTACCATGTCAATACTTCAAAGTCACCAAGTCCAAAATAGACATAATCATCCTTCTCCCTTCTCATTCAAGCACCCTTCACCTTTCCTCAACTAGCCTAATAATTTTTTGCTGGCACCAGCATTCTTCCAGTTCCAGGTCCCAGGCTCCAGGGTCATCTTTGACGTTTCTCTCTCAGTCATCCATCATGTCCAATTATTGCCCATATGCCAAGGTTCATCTTAGGTGCTACCCCCATTGTGAAGCCTCCTTTATCCTACTAGCTGAAAGTGGGATACTCTACTCTGCATCTACAGCTCTACCTGGTTTCAACTCCATGGAATGTGATGCCTCCCCCAGGATAAACTGATTACCTGCAATCCGTATGCTGCTAACTCAAGCTTTAATTGACACTACCTCCCTTAGCCTTCTCTCCACTCTGATTGGGGGACTGGAGGGCTCAGTGCAGGCTCATCCCGAAGCTGTCCTTAATAGAAGGCAAGAACTGAACTTGGTTCACTCCATTTTGCACCTGCTGCTTTGATTGGTTTTAACTCCATACAACAAGATGCCCACCATCTGTTTCCTACCCTTGCCCCCTTTTATATATTGTCTCTTCCCTACTTAGAGTATAAGCTTATTGAGGACAAGGACTGTCTTTCTGTATTTTTAATTATGTCCTCAATGCTTAAGCCTTAATCACTGAATAGATTTTGGCTAAGTCAAACTGAGACCTATTAAAGACCTTAACTTCAAAAGTCCAAGGATCCTCACTGCATCCTGGGTCATCTACATTTGTCCTCATCCAAATCTGGCCACTGAACCCAGATGGCTCCAGAGGAGAAAGTGAGGCTGGTGACTGCACAGACCTCCCTCATGTAAATCCAGTTCACTTGCATGTGATGGCATCACCTTCCTGATGTCATGGTTCTCTTTGAGAATGAAGGACAAACAGTAAGTACCAGCCTAGCACAAAATAGCTACCTAATTAACGTATATCAGATTGAAATGGATTGGAAGTGGTTTCTTCCTTGTATTTCTTATGGTACTTTGGCCATATCCTCTGCACTTATCAGATTTTACCCTGTATCATCCTTCTTGGTCCACATGCCTTAATCCTCCCTAAATAGATTATAAACTTCTGAATATCAAAGCCTGTTTTTTTTTCCTTTGTTATATACGCTAAATTGAACACACATTAAGTGCCCATTATGTATAGGAGATTATGTTGGGCACTGTAGATAAAAAAATAAATTTAGCGATGACACAGTCCCTACTTTCAAGGCTTACAGATCCCTAGAAAAATAAAACATACAAGTAAAGAAATATAAGGACTTTCTTGACAAAATGCTCCAGAAAAATAAAATGAGGGAGGAAAGGATACCTTTAGCCAAAGGAGTATCAGAGGTTTTAGGGAGGATATGACAGCTAAATTGAACCTTGAAAGATGGTAGGGATTTTAATAGGTCACAGTGCATTCCAGGCACTGAGGTAGGAGGAAAAGGAAGAGCAGGGAACAAGTATTTATCGTGTACCTACCGTATAACTACAACCCTGGGAGGAAGATGCTATTATTATACACATTTTTCATAGTTGGGTAAACTGAGGGAGACAGAGATTAAATGACTTCTCCACGGCCATGCAGCTTGAAAGTATTTGAGTCTGGATTTCAACCCCAGTGTCCCTGACTCCAGGCCCAGTGCTCCATCCCCACACCCCTGTCATCCAAAGGATGGTGGCAATAGTAGGAGAATTTTAGCGACAAGAGAATATCAAGTCAGGGAGACAGAAGACTCAAGGGTAGAGGACAGTGAATTGTTGAAGTGGTTCCTAAAAGATCAGACTATGGAAGGAGAGAACTGATGCCGGAAGAACCAACCCATCTCCCCCAAGAGACTAGAAGAACCAAAGGGGCTCAATATGCAGCATAACAAGGTGCACAGTAAAGAATGACCCAGCTTGGAGTCTCTGCATTGTTACTCCTATTTCAAACTTACATTTCTATAGCACTTTAAGGCTTGCAAATGCCTTGTGGGCATTATCTCCTTGCATGTTCCAAACTACCCACTGCTATAAAAATCTTTATTTTACAAGAGGGGTGCAATTGTCACCCTTCTATTGGGGCTCAGAGATTTGTCTAGCATCACAAATCTAGTAAGCCTCAGAGGTAAGATGTGCAGAACCAGGGATTTCCTGCCTCCAAACCTAGCGCTCTAGCCCCTGTGAATCCTGTCTGTGTAGATTTGGCTGTTGCTATGGTCCTTTCCAGTTAAAACATACAAAAAAGGGGGTAATATGGTGTGCCAAGGAGCAGAATCAGGAAAGGTAAGGCTGTGGAAGAGTTTGAAGCACTAAACATTGTGGGGTTCTTAACTTTTCATGTATGTCATAGACCTCTTGAGAAATCTGATGAAGCTTATGGGGCTCTTCTCACAACAATATTCCTGGGTGCTTTCTTTAAAATTCATAATTGAAGGAAAGTCTACATTTCACTTAAAATTTAGGGAATGTAAAATGTATTTTCCCCATTCATTTTTGAGGGGGCCCTTTGGAATCTATTCATGGACCCCAGGTTAGGAACCCTTGAGATGCTGGTAAGAGAGGAGTTTTGTGCCTTGAACATAAGACAACTAGATAGCTCACTGAATACAGCACTAGAACCATAGTCAGGAAAGCCTGAGTTCAAATCCAGCCTCATGCACTTGTTAGCTGTATGAACCTGGGCAAGTCTTTTAACCTCGATTTACATTGTTGCTGCTACTGCCTGCTGTTGCTGTTGTCATTTTCCTCTTAATCCACTAGAGAAGGAAATGGCAAACCACTCCAGAAACCCTGTGAGAAGTCAGAGAAAGTTTGATACAACTGAACAAGAGCCACAATCTTGGAGAGGGACCAAAAGTAAATTTAAGGCAAGATAGTCTCTGTGGGTGGTCACAGCTTAATGGTTATGGTAAAGTAAAATGAATAAATGGATAGATATCATGGGGAAAAAAATGATGAAATTTGAATCATTGGAACAAGGTTCAGTTCCTTTCAGCCAATTACTATCTACATAAACTTGGGCAAGTCATTTGGCCTCTGGGACTCTGGGAATCTCCTTGAGCTCTCCTTGAATCTTCCCACTAGATCTGGTAGTCTCTGGAGGCCAATAAACTTTATTATCATTATACCCAAATTTCTGTTATACTTCCCTCCCTTGATCCTATCAAAATTCCATTCTCCTGGCAACTGGCCACTCCCATCCAGATCCTCCCTAGATTAGATCTTTATGTACCTCAGGGGACGATCATTCCCATCAAGACCTCTAGACACCCCAGACTATTAACCACTCCCATTAAGAGGATCCCTGGAACACCCCAGATCCCTCTCATGGTCCTTCTGTATATAAGATCCATCTCTCCTCCATGAAGGCACTCAGATTCAATCCAGCTCAGACTGTCTAGCTGAGATTGTATCTGGTTCACTTGTCAATGCAAGTGTCACAAATGGTTAGGCTCCTTAAGAGTCAATCCAATATGGCAAATCTTTAATAAGCTTTGTTTTACTTTGGCTGGAAGAAGTCGAGTCAAATTCATTAGGCAGGACCCAGTGTGTTGGTATTTTGGGGTCCCCAGCACCCCAAACCTCAACATCCTCAGTTTTCTCAATTGCTAAAAAAAAAAAAAGAAAGAAAGAAACAGGAGTTGAACAAAATGGCCTTTAAGATAGCTTCTAGCTTTAAATCAATGGCCTGTGGAGAAGAGGTAGGATCATAGAGGCTAATTATTTTGATGAACTGTGTGTTAGAAATGACATCAACATGAAAACTGAAATCTCAAAATTAATATCTTTTCTACCTAGATAACAGATTTCTATCTACCTAAGACTTTCAATGTGTTAACAACAACAAGAAAAATGGTAGAAATTTCAGGGATCTTAGTGGACCACTAAAGGAGGTACTTTTGAGCAAGTGTACCTTTCCTTAAATTATACTATTCATGAGACTATCTCTTTTCCATGTATTTAGCATTATTTCTTCTTTAGAATGGGTTCAAGGAAGTTACTTTTTAAAAAAAATTCCTCATGTTAATCATAGAAAATGGTAAGTTTGTGGAAGACATATGAAGGAAGTAGGCAGAGTTGGGCTAATTCCATATGGCAAACCAGTTAAGTTCCCAAGGTGCTGGGGGTGGCAAAGAATAGCCTGAGCAATGGGGAGAGATAAAGAAGGAAGACAAGAAGTTTTCTCATCATCACTACTGAGTTTGAGTTTTGAGAAAGTATTGCATAATGGAAAAGATATTTCTCTTAGAGTGAGATCTAAGTCCTGGTTTGTTACTTTTTAGCTATATAATATTAGGCAAAGCACCTGACCTCTCCAAGCCTCAGTTTCTTCATCTGCAAAGTAAGAATAATATTTTTCCAATCTACAAGTGAAGACATGAATAAAACATGGTAAAATTTAAAAGGTTAAATAAATGTGAGCAAATTCCTCAGGTTGAGGAGTAATGGTTAAGATGGAGCTGAGGGGACAACATTGTAGCTGAGTGTATGTCAAATATTCTGAAATTTTCCAAAAATTAAAAGAAGATACAGCCAAAAACCAGACAAATTAAAATGTTCGGGGGTAATTAGGACCAGCTCTGCCTCTTAAACTTTTCCACTGCATGTCTGAAAAAACTTTAGACAAGTACAGTTGTCTGGAGTTGTGAAATTAATGATTTATCATTACTGAGCAGACAGACTGGGGAGAAAAATGAGGAAGTAACTCCAGCAAGAAATCTGATGAAATTTAATTAAACAAAGTGTTTTTTAATCTAACCTTACTATTTACATTTCTAAAAATAGTTCATAGAACTTAGGTTTCTGTCTTTTGGAGCTGGCAGGGACCTCTATTGTGTAAACAAGAAATTGACACCATGAATTTATCATTCATATTTCATCATACCTATTTACATAACAGAGGATGTAGGAGGTTGGGACATCATTTTACTCCTTTGGTTAATTATCAGGAATTATGTTAAGAAATATTGCATGACTTTTCATCTATTGTAATATTTAGGTCAGAAGAGATAAAGTCTCAGAATAGCAATTTATTAGCATTTCACATTGATTGAGTTCCTACAAAAGCCTAGACTTGGTGCTGTATTAGAGATACAATTACAAAAAACTAGCATACAAGTTTGTACATTCTCATAGACTTACAAGAGGTATTTTTTCTGCCACTTTAATATCAGCAGAACTGAGGCTAATAAAATATATTTAAGGTTTGAATAGACCTTATCCAATACCCTGGCAGTCATCAAGTGAAGCCGTTAGTTAACTTTACATGGATATTTACGGAATTAAATTTCAATCTTTACTTTTCACCAGTCTAGCAGTGACTCATAAAAGGAAGCTTTAAATATAATGAAAACAATTAAAATAACAAGCAGTTATACCCTTAAAAAGAAAGAAAAATCACTGATTTTTTTAAAAAACATATTAATCATAGTCATGTTCTTGAGGAAAATAAGATATGTTCTTATATATTTCTCTTGCTGACCTAGCTATTGTTCAGATTGACTCAGACATTTTCCTCTTTTCACAGAAAAATTTTTCACCAGTATTTTTCACCAGGGATGCATTTTATGCTGCAAGTTTATATATATATATACATATATATATATATATGTATATATATACATATATATATATATGTATATATATATATATACATACATATATATATATATACGTATATATATATATATACGTATATATATATGTATATATATATATATACGTATATATATATATATATATATATATATACACACACACACTTATTTTATACTATTACTTTCTCTTACTTCTTTCTTTCACAAAGCTCATGCTTGATTTTCTAACAAGGAGTTCCACAGAGAAAAAAGCCAAATATTTTACCGCTACTGTTATTTATGGCTGGTGTCTAAAATGTCAGTGAGGGACTTTTTTTTCCCACTCCATTAAAGGACACTGGTGCTGAGTAAAAGTCAATAGAGGAACCAGTGAGTACCAAAGCATTGTAATGCTAATGCATTATTGTTGTTTTATAAAATACAAAATGATCCATTTATCTGCTTTAAAATTTAAAACAAAGCCCATAAAATTATTCAATAACTACAATATAGATTAAAACTTCAGATTGTTATTTTATAGTTATCATTTAAGGAGAGAGGTAGAGTAAGACAAGGAAGAAGAAATGAGAAAGAGAGAAAAAAGATTACAATCTGTATTTTGAAAAACCTATGATTTCATCAATGTGGGTACTCCTCTTAATATTACATATAGCCTTCCACCCATGCCTCTTCACCCAATGGAGTCTTTGCCCATATCTTTTTACAAATCATTCACAAAATTCAATCCAACAAATATTTATTAGATGGCTGCTATGTACAAGGCACTGAGTGAGGCATAACAGATGTAGAAACAAATTAAAAAATAGTCCCTTTTGATTAGAGAGATGCAAATCAAAACTCTGAGATACCACATCACACCTCTAAATAAGAATGGCAAACATGACAGAATAGGAAAATGATAAATGTTGGAGAGGAGAGTTGGAACACTCATTGTTGGTGGAACTGTGAGATCATCCAACCATTCTGGAGAGCAGTTTGGAACTATGCCCAAAGGGCTACAAAAATGTGCATACCTTTTAACCCAGCAATATCGCTACTAGGACTGTATCCCCAAGAGATCATAAAAATGGGAAAGGGTCCCACATGTACAAAAATATTTATAGCAGCACTCTTTGTGGTAGCCAAAAACTGGAAATCAAGGGGATGCCCATCAATTGGGGAATGGCTGAATAAGTTGTGGTATATGAATGTAATGGAGTACCATTGCACCATAAGAAATGATGAACAAGAAGACTTCAGAGAAGCCTGGACGGACTTATATGATCTGATGCTGAGTTAAAGGAGCAGAAACAGGAGAACTTGGTGCACAGCAATGACCACAGTGTGCGAGAGTTTTTTTTCTGGTAGACCTGTAACTTTATAATAACGTAAGAGCTTAAAAAAAAAATAGTTCTCAATGGTTTTCTAAGGCAAAATGCTTTCCACACTCAGAGAAAGAACTATTGAATTCATTTGCAGAATGTAGCAGATCATGTGTGTGTGTGTGTGTGTGTGT
>JAQQSK010017768.1:0-10015 GCA_028658325.1 Potorous gilbertii | reverse complement strand
CTGGCCTTGCATAAGCCAGCTAACCTTTTTTGACTTAAGTGACTCAATCCATTAAAATGATAAGTCTGAAGTAAATTTCTTCCTAGCTATAATTGATTTTTTATTTATTAACAATGAGTGTCATCAAAAGATTAAATTATTTTCTTCACCTTTCATCTCTTTCACTAAAATCCCAAACTGATACTCTGTTGTGTTGTGGAGATAGCTCTGACTGCATGAAAATGATGCCTGTGGAATATAAGCTCTGATATAGTCTACCAAGCTGAAGATGCTTTGAGGTGGGACCTGTGATAGAGTGTATGTAGCTTGTCAAAGGACCAGCTCAGCCAAGTTCAGAGAGGCTCAACTCCATCAGCTTGGTGGCAAAGTTGTAACTTTTTTCTTGTCCCCCAGAACTCAAGGAGACCTCAACTGCTTTAGATCTGAAGGAGTTATGATAAACACCTAGATATTTTGAAATATTATAGAAATGCTCTTCTTGGGAAGTCATGATGGTGTATATGATATATTTTAAAAAGATTTCCATCATTTCAAATCTCCAAAAATGCTTTTTGGAGCTAAAAGAAATAAACTATTGACTCCCTAGAAGACATCAGAGATGCAGAAAGTAATGTAGAGAATTCCTCTAATTTTCTAAAGACCGCATAAGAAAATAATCTTGTAGGTTTTGTAACTCTAAGTGAAGTGTGCCTATGATCAGGTTCCAATTATTTAAATTGGACATTGATTTAATTTGCCCTTTATTTCAGTGAGGATCCAAAATCCAACAAAATACCTGAAGAAGCACAATTAACAATGAGGCCTTTATTTCAAAGGAAAAGAAGCAGTGGAAGTTCCTGTTCTTTTGTCACCTTTGAGCATAGACTGCATATCCCTTTCTTTTTCCCTTCCTCTGCTGGTAAATTAAATTGAAGTTAAAAAGTGAAAATCTACTTCTTCAGTGAACATCTTATGCTCAGTCCATTTCCAAAAAGGGTCTACCTGGTTAATTTGGAAATAATTCCTGCATATAATTCACATGAAATAAATCACTACTTGAGATAGTAGATAGAATGCTGGTTCAAAGCTTGTTTCTAACATTTATATGACCCAAAGAAAGTTGCTCAACTTCTGCATACCTCAAGCAACTCTCTAGACCCAGGTTTTTTTTATCTTAAGGTCAACAATCTTTTTTTTTTTTAATCTATATTTCAATATGGGCAGCTAGGTGGTACAGTGGATAGAGTGCTGGGCCTGGAGTCAGAAAGATTTCTTCCTGTGTTCAAATATGTTCTTAGATACTTACTAGCTGTGTGACCCTGTGTAAGTCACTTCACCCTGTCTGCCTCAATTTCCTCTTCTATAAAATGAGCTGGAGAAGGAAATGGCAAACCAGTCCAGTATCTTTTCCAAGAAAACCCCAAATAAGTCATGAAAAAGTTGGACATAACAGAAAAAAACAACAAAATAACATTTCAATATAATTGGCTGCCTTTGTGAGTCTTTATATTTTATGCATTTAATAACTTAATTTTGAGATGGGGTCCATAGGCTTCATCGGGTCCAGGACACCAAAAAGATTAAGTTTTTCTGCTCTAACACTTACTTAATTGGTATAAAGAGCTTCCATCTTTGGAGTTCCCTTACTCTGGTAAGATGATGGATACTTTGATTATTCACATATTAATAAGGAATTTACTTAATGACCCATTGGAAAACAGTCCTTTGCCCTATTCTGCCCTTCCTTCCCACTCCTTTCATCTAATGGCTTTAGGTCCAAAGTAGCCCAGCTATGCTCATTAAATCTAGAATACAGCCAGTGTGCATACTGCTTCTCATTTTTGTGAAGTCAAGAAGTATGTCCTCTTTATTTTTTATGGCAACTTTCCTCTAGCTATGACCTTGGCAAAGAGAAGTTTGCATTGTTGTGGATTTCGAGAGGAAAATGAATTACAAAATGAACTGATACCATCTTTCTTGGAAAAATGAGGAACAGCAAGAATTACCCAACAAAACCCAGAATCCATGTGTATTAAACACGGCGTCCAATGCCAAGTATAGATTCAACCCTTGAGAAGTGTCCATTTCATAGCTACTCTGTGAATTCTCGGGCTGGATGGAGCTTTATGCCCACCCTTAGTGCAGGAATCCTCTGCTCAGTTTTGTAGTGCTGCTGTACTGACTCATTGTGAAGACTATCCTCTCCTAGATAGTTTCTCCTAAGTCAGTGTAGCACTACATCTTGTCACCAATTTTCTGTTCTTATGACTTAGATATTTCCTTTTATATTCTTAGACACATAACACCATATTTTTACTTAAGTTCTAAAGATGTAACATCTGTTAGCTCAGTCCTCAGATTTTATAATTTTAAAAAAATGACTCACGAACAAGTCTGGCTCAACTTTGCTTTTCACAAATAGAAGTATTACCCTGTTACTGATTCCTGAGTTTATAGGTTATTCTACTTTGATGTTTATTCTTTTCTTTTATTGAGTGTTGATGCCAGAATTAGTGGAAGGTAACCAGTGAGATCACCTTTTCTTAACTTCTCCTTAATTCAAGTGTCACAACGGTCTTTTTCCAAACCGACATCTGACTAGTTCTGTCACACACACACACACACACACACACACACACACGTATTCATGTACATAATGCATTTGATATATATGTTCAGTACATACAGACACAGTGTTCCAAAAGTCTTAGTTCAGCTGTGTGCATGTATGTATAATATACAATACAACACAAACACACATTTAGTTTCAGTCATTTTTCAGTGGTGTCTAACTCTTTGTGACTTCATTTTTTTGGCAGAGATTCTGGAGTGATTTGACATTTTCTTCTCCAGCTCATTTTACATATGAGTAAACTGAGGCAAATAGGATTAAGTGACTTGTCCAGGGTCACACAGCTATTTAGTGTCTGAGGCCGGATTTGAACTCAAGAAGATGAGTCTTCCTGACCTTAGGCCTGGCACTCTATCCACTGGGCCACCTAGCTGCCACAAACACACACATACACACACACACACACACACACACACACACACACACATACATATAATGTGCCCAGGGTCAAAACAGTTAGTGAATATGAGGCAGGATTTGAAGCCACACCTTTGTGACTCTGAACCCAGTGCTCTATATACTATACTAATCCTTTACTATCTTAGAATGTGTATCTAACTCTATCAGATCTGCATGTTCCTAAATTTCTTCAAATATTCTTTGTCTCATCATAACCAGGTGTCACCTCTTCCTTTAACCAAGTCCCCTTTGCATCCCCACCTCACATGTATTGAATTTCAAAACAGTCTATTTCATCCCTTCCTCCTCTCTTCTCCCACCTCCAACAACCAGGCCCATGTGCCTGCTTCTAGAGCAGCCCAATCCAATGTATGAAACAGAATGAGGAATGTCATATATGTATGAATGATATGGTACAGCTGTGCAGTATAGTGGAAACAGAGTAGGTCCAAGAAGTACAGAATCCCAGAATCCAAGTTGGATTCAAATTCAGTTCTTTCTCCACTTTTCCTCCTGTCTGATCTCACTGCCTAATGCAGCTCCAACTTACATTAAGCCTAAATCTGCCCTTCTGCAACTTCCACTCAGTGTCCTAGTTTCAGTCTCAGAGGCATAACAAATCTGATCCTTTTCACAAAAGAAGAATTCTCCAAATATCTGAAGATGGTTTATTTTTAGATCTTCTCATCTCTAGGGTAAACCCCTCCAGCCCTTCTAACCATACTTTGTGTGGCATGGCCTGCAATCCATCCTGATTGCCTTCTTCTGGATATGTCCTAGCTGGTGAGAGCCCTACTTAAAATGTGATTCTTAAAAATAAATATTAAGTTCTGTGGTATGACCAGGACACAGTAGACACTGGCGGGAAGATCTAGGGTCACTCTTCAAGCTTGATTACTTTCTACCTGGCTAACTTGGGCAAGTTAATTAAATGTATCTTGGCAGCAATTTTCTTTTATCTTGTGAAACAGGAACTAGAATTTTTGTTTTGTGGTCCAGAGGGCAGAACTGAAAGCAGTGAATGGGGGTTGTTAAAGCTTAAATCCAGATTTAGGTTTGATGAAGGGCAAAAACCATTCATAAATACTTGCTAACAAAATTATCTGTTCCAAAGCCACATGGGCTTCCTAGGGAGGAAGTGAAGCTTCCTTTTACCAGGGGGTCTTGAAGCAAGGTCTGGATGACCATTTATTTATGTAATTATGTAAAAGAGATTCCCTGTTGAGGTCTGGGGTGGACTAGAGGGTCTTCAAGGTCCAGTCCAGTGTACCAGTTCTGTGCTCTGTAAGATGAGGTCGTTCCCATCCACTGAAATTACATTGGTTAAAAGATATGCAGACGAACAAAAAGCTAACACAGTATTCAATATTAGAAAATTTCATGGGCCTTTCTTTTTGTCATTTTCCTCTTGAGACCTAGGGATCAGGATATGTGGGGTAGGAAACCCCAATATATTTGATGCTACCCTCTCCAGCTATAAAAATTAAAGTAAGATTCCTCTCATCATGTAGCCTCAAAGAAAAAGAGATAGCTGCCCTCCTGGATCTTGGTCAGAGGTGCAAAATATTACAAGTAAAGAATATAAGATCTTTCATCTAATATGAATATAATATAATTATTATATATAATTATATAATATAATATATTCTAGTATGAATATAATCATAATGTAATATGAACTTAATAAGAATATAAGATCTTTCATTCTATGCACAGAGAAACTCCCAGCCTAAATAGCATTTCTAAAATATAAAGAGAACACCAGGCTGAGAGTTACAAAAATATGTAACTAAAATACCAAGTATTAAAACTTCTGCTATGGCTTTTTCTCCATTAGTATGTCCGTTGTATATAAATGTCTTCTGATTATAGTTAGTAAGAGGAAGAAAGCCACCTCTGTGAGCTTCTGGAAGCTTTTCCCGGTTCCAAGAAGCCAATAAGGAACAGAGAATAAAAGAAGATACCCAGGAGGTAGTAAAAGCTATACAGTAGGGCCTCAAAATGCTCCTTCCTTATTGACTAATTCTGACTTGTGCTCCCTTTGTTACCTACTCAGCTTAATAGGTCATTACAATGGCTTATGATTGACTCTATGACTGTCATTTAAAGTCCTTACAAAGATCATCTTTTGGCTAGAAAATCATGAAAGCTTTCCTTGTAACTTGTATTTCCCCCCAAATCCTCTAGCTTATGGAAATTAATATTAGGCATATGTGTTAAGCACCTATTATGTGCTCAGCATCTGATATGTATTAGGTACTTAATAAATGCTTATTGAATTAACTTGCCAGTTTTCTCCCCCTCAACACTGTGACTGCCATTGATATGAAATTAATCCATTACTACCACTAGTGGTTTAAGCAGGGGTCACAATGGAACAAAAGGGTCCAGTGGGATAGAGGTCACAGTTTCAGTCTGCTGGATTTTGATTTTGTTAACATTCCATCATCATAGTCTGTCAGAATCACATCATATATTGCACCTCAGCAAACCATTACAACAAGCTCTATGCATTATGGACTCAGAATCCTCATACAACTCAAAGTGCATGACCAACCAAGGACAGAGTAAGTCATTTATCTTTATATTTGAAAGATTTGGAAGGAAGGGAAGACAGCCAGTGGAAACAGACCTGCCTTAAAAAAATTAAAATAAAATAACTTAAGGAATATAACACAGTATTCATAGCAGAAAAGGGGAAAATTCATAACCTGAAAAGAAAGATATTACAAGATGAAGAATGAGAACTTTGGCTTAACTCTGGGATGAAACTAAGATAATGTCTGCCAGCATGTCACCACTTTGGGCTAATGGTTTATGCTCTAAAGTCCATGAACTAAATGGTGATTTGGGTACCTCATGATAGCTCTTAATGCTAAACCTTGTTGTCAAAATAGGAAAGAACCAAACTTAATTAATATTAGAATCTCCCAGGTTTCTGAATCTATAAAGACAGTGGCATCACCTGTAACAATTACTGCCCATTTTAATTGACTTTAGGCAATTGTGTTGTAGGTGTCTGAAACGTAAACTGAGGTCCAAAATTCTTGGTTTAGCACTCTACTAAACTTTATGAGAATAGAGGATATATTGAATATTTTCCCCATTTTCTTGTCTAAATTTATTAGTGCTTCTTTGTTGTTGTGGGTGAGGCACATCTACATTGCATTAAGGGTGCCCTTCCCTCAAAATCCTAAGTAGAATTATTAACTTAGGAATGGTTGTCCTTGTTACATGTAAGAACGGATCTCTGGTTTAGCTTTTATAAGACATCTTGGCTCAGGTAGTAGCAATGCATTTACAAGCTTTTGCAGAGCATGCCCCGTAAATGTCTTGAAACTCCCAACCTCTCAAACCTCCTTCCAAATCTTCATTCTCTCCATTTCTAAATTCTGATGAAGTAGTAGCTGAAGAAAGAAGAATGAGAGTCCTTGGAGATATTCCCAGTGAAGAACCTGAAAAATGTAGTTTCCTCCCCCATCTCCAATCTAAATTTCACTTTTCCAAAAGAGAGTGGTGGAAAGTCCCCTAATCAATGCCAGATAGCATCAAGGGCTCATCATAAAGTCCCACTTGAAAACATGAAAAAGTTAATAATTAAGGCCCTCCCTCCCTCCCCCCATCATCTCCTGGAACAATGCCTGTTGTATTCTGAAACACCCTGCGAGCCTGCACATGGTGCTGCTGGCAAGGGTCGGAGCCATTTGTAGAAAATATGTTTCCATCTCTCCCCTTGAGATTCCAAGGTACATGCTGGGTCCTATACTGTAGGTTATTTGGCTCCCTGGGTGATTCTCAGCACGCCTTGGCCTGTTCGTGTCTTTTGTGTAGCTGGCTGTAGGATTGGGCCCCAGAGGGCCAAGCGATTAGTCTGTGGAGCCTTTATATACTCTTTAGATTCCACTAAAACGTGCCTCGCCGTCACTCCTTTATGGGTTCTAATTCATGGCCTCCTGTAAGATGAAAACTCATTATACAATATTAATGCAAATGGGGTAGAAAAAGACAAAGTCCGAGACTGTTAGCATGAGCTCAAGTTAAAACAACCTCCAAATTTGAGGTTTGATGTTAGATTTGAATTTCCTCATTTCTGCACTAAAGGTGTTAGCATTAGATAATACTTCTGGTCCCTCATAAATACAATTTCATGAAATATTGATAAGTAGCTGAGAAGTACAATTTCTTTTTCCTTTGGAGAGGGTATATGATGTCAGAGACTGGAATTTCTTGTGGATGCTAACTCTGATTTCTTTTGTAAAAATAAATATTTCATTGATATGTCATGTTTTAAGCAAAAAGATAGTAATTCTTACTCTTTTTTTCCCTGTCACTAAGGATTTTAATATAATCTTTTCTAACTAGCAGCCATAGACAGTCTTCCATGTAATCCCACATCTGAGCTATAGTTCCAAACATGAGGTGAAAATGTTGGATTTGGTACTAGAATTCTCTTACCAGATCACAGGTGTAATGGTATAAAGATGTACAGTTAGGGCACAGGTTGAATTCTGGGCTATCAGAGGTGATGGGAAGGAATGCCCTACCAAGACCACTGAATTTTTGGTGTAAGAGGAGCTGACTTTCAAATCCCAACTCTGACAGTGACTATCTATATGAACTTGATTTGGTATAAGACATTTCCCCTTTCTAAGATTTAGTGTCTGAGGAGGTGGAGAGGATGGAAGAAGAAGGAGAGGAAGGAAAATGATTACCAATAGAGTTCTGAGTAGGGATTTCCCTATTCCCTGCTGCTCCCCCTTTAACTCCTACCTCAGTACGTTAATTGTTCCTTTAAGTTCCTTTATGTTCTCCTGTTCCTTTGAGATACATACAGCTCAATCACCATCTTCTCCAAGAAGTCTTTTCAGGTTTGGCCCAAGTAGTTCCGTTTCCCAAACTGTCTTGTATTTAACTGCTTTGTTTATATTTCTATTATATGCTGTATATATTTCTGTGATACTTGTTTTCCTTGTTAGGGGTTGTTTCATCCTTTGTACTTAGATCCCCATGTCTAGCAGAGTCCCAAGCACAGAATACACATTTAATAAACACTTGCTGATGGACTGATAGAATTCATTGAAACAGACCATAACTGTCTCTAAGTTTACCTTAGAATTGCTTAGGCCCAGAGAACTTAAGTAATTTGCTCATGATGACACAGCTGGTGAGAATATCACCATCCTTTCTTCCATGCGGTTTCTCAGGGAAAATAATGAATGTCTTCCCCCAGATTGTACCAGATTTGCCAGGAATTGCTGTCCCATTCATATTGTCAAATAGTTTTCCATTTATAGTGGTAGTGTCATTTAGCATAGGAGCTCCAGAAAAGCCTGCCTCCTATAAATCAATCCCCACCTTAGCCAGTGGAGCTTCCCTTAATTTTAGGTCCCTTGTTGATCATGATGGAATTTTATAGCAATTTCACAAGAGCATGAGACAGAATCATCCTATGTAAAAAGGGTATCCTTGGGCAGGATGGAATCCACCCTGAGTAATGGGAAGGAATCATTTTCTGTGTTCTTTTGGTAGTAGAAAGTTTGCTTTAGGTTATCCCTCTACTGAGTGGATATTTTGGAGATGGTTTCACATAAAGGCAGAGATGTCTGTTTGCAAATTATAGTCTTGAGACCTGAACTCTGTCAGCTGATGTGTTTGAAATAACTGGGTATATTTGTATCAGGTTTTGGTTGTTAACCGTCTTTAGGGTTTCCACACAATTTCACTTTAGGTGGACAAATAAGGATAAAATAAGGGAGAAGTGCATCTGCAATTCCAATTCATATAGAATGTTGGGGACGTGCTTAGTCTTTATCCTGTGTCTCATGCCAATAATGTATAATTTTGTCCCTAACACTGAATGAAGCACAGCATCCTTGAATTGCTGGGGACCCCCAACTTTATCTAGTCCAATCTGTTACTTGAAGAATGAAGAATGCCCTCTCTAAATTCCCAGTAGTTGGTCCTTTAGGTACTACTTGAAGACCTCTACAGGTCTTTTCTTCTTAAAGACTTCTAGAACCTTCTTCAGGGTCAAACAAATCTGGGTTCAAGTCCCACCTGTGACATAGACTAGTTATGTGACCCTGAGCAAGATACATAACCTCTTAGTGTTTTAGGGATCTCTCTAAAAGTAATTCTCCTTGTAGGTTCTGTAACACACACTGTAATGAAGCTAGCTAAGAGTCTTGACACTTTTCTCATCTGAGATGCTTTCAGAGATATTGTCCTGGGAGGTCATATTCTTTCATAAACCAGAAAATTCAGTTTTGTATTTTGGAAACCCGTGAGTTATTTCTTACTTCAGAAACAGAGGGAGCATCTGAAATCTGGAATTCCAAGCTAGACTTCAGCAAAAAGAAAAGGACAAAGTATCAGTTGGCTAATTGTTCTGCAGTCTTCCACACTTTTTATTTACACAATATAGAGACTACAATCTTATTTTTGCTGGGGCGAGAGGAAGGAAAAGGAGAGAGAAACAGCATAGACTGTTATATTTACCTAAAGACCCTTGGCCAGTGACCTATATCACTTTCCTGTCCTGATGTCAGTAGTGTCCTAAACGCAAGGTTGGAAGGAACCATGGAGAACATCTCATTTAACCCCTTCATTTTGTGGATGAACAAAAAGAGGCCCAGAAAAGTCAAGGGAGATGCCCAAGATGACACAGGTAGTAGGTAAGGAAGGTGGGATTTGAAGACAAGTTCTCTGAATCCAAATCAAGTTCTTTTCTCTGTCCTCCAAAACCTCCCAAGTAATGTGGTCCTTGACTCTCTGTTCCTATTGCTTATTGACTCAGACCTGAAATCAATTAATATTCACTTGACCAGAAATCAAAGAGGGAAGACTGGAAGTAGTGGAAGTTGTTTGGCCAGGGCTGACCTCCAGGAGTTTGTGGAAGGGAAAGCAGAGAGCCATCCAAAGAGGAAGGGCTTATTCATGATGAAATCCCAGTCACAAAGAAGCACTGAAAATGTAGTTCTCTGAATGATTCATCTCTGGAAATGG
>JAQQSK010017767.1:0-10015 GCA_028658325.1 Potorous gilbertii | reverse complement strand
GATGACAAATTAAGATCCAGGAATGACAGTGAAACCCTTGTGAGGTGGGTACTATAGGCTGAAGTGAAGCAAAAGGAATGGTGAGCTTCAGAGGAGGACAGCCCCATGTAGCACCAAATCTGCATCTGCTTGTAGGTGGTTGTAGTTCTCAGCCTAGAGAAATTCTGATTTATCCTGAGATCTGGATTAGAAGAAGAAGATCTGGGAGTGCAATGCAAGAAAATATCTTTAGGCCAGGCTCCCCTTTGGGGAAGGAACCACATGTGATCCATGCCCGCAGGTGCTCTTAGAAAAACCAAGTGTCAAAGTATGACCAGACTAGCTCTCACTGAGTACTGGGATAATGGGAAGGAGGACATGGAGTATACAAAAGGATAAAAAAGATTTTCCTTACCTTCAATTTTATAGTCTGGGACAGAAGTGGGGAACCTATGGCCTCAAGAACACAGCCTAATGGATTCAGTCAAAGGACTACACTTGAGGACCTAGAGGACCACATGTGACCTTGAGGCTGCAGGTTCCCCACCAACTGATCTAGGAGGAGAAAATATCTCTGTGTCTATAGTGCTTTAGAGTTTGCACAATTCTTTCTTGAGATCCTTTTATGTAGGCAGTGTACGTATTATCATCCCCATCTTTACAGAGGAGGAAACAAATGACAGGACTTGAGAACCTCCCAGAAATATTTGTATTTTAAAGGAGAATTCTGAGTATCAAGACTGTATTAGAGGCAGCTTGAAGACCCCGCAAAGAGTCAGAGAATCTGGGTTAGAATAGAAGTTCTACAACTGATGAGATGTAGGATCTGGTCAAGTTACTTAGCCAATCTGGACCTCGATGTCTTCATTTGTAAAATGAGCAGTTGGAGTAACTAGCCTCTAAAGTCCCCTTCCAGTTCAAAATCTCTGATCCTTCTTACTACCCATGTGGGGTTATGTAAGCCAATCTAATGCGCCAAATATTAATTAAGCCCCTCCTATATACACAGGCAATATGCTAAACACTAGGAATGCAAAGACTAAAATTTAAAAAACAATTCCTGCCCTCATGGAGTTTCCATTTTACCTGAGAGAATTTAACATACACTTGGAAAAATAAATGCAAAGTTTATGCAGAACTAATAAAAATCATTTCAAGAGGCAGAGCACACCAACAATCAAAATGAAAAGATGAAGAAAGGTCTTGCACAGGAGGCTGTCCCCGAGCAGAAGTGAGGAGCAGGTGCTTTCTAGCGAAACAACCTATATGTAAAAGCATAGAGTCAGAAGATAGGTCGCATTAAGAATAACCAGTAGTCAATCAGACTGGAATGGAGAGCATGTGAAGGGGAGTCATAGGAAAGAAGACTAAAAACAGAGGAAGGAGGCAGATTCTGAAACCCTTTAAATGTCAAGCTGAGGAGTTTTATCCTAGAGCAGGGGTTCTTCATTTGGGAATTTTAGGGGGTCTGTCAACTTGGATGGTAAAAGAAAAAATTACATCTTTATTTCAACATAATTGGTTTTCTTTGTAATCCTATATATTTTATTTTATTCACTCAAACAATACTATGAAGTGTCCATAGGATTCCATGGAAGCCTGCCAAAGGGGTCCATGAGAAAAATGGGAGGTGGGGGCACTGCACTAAAAACTTCGGTGCTAGAGGGAGCTTTTAAGAACATTTGTGTAGGGAGACTTGGTCAACCTGCTTAGGGACTATCAATATGAAAGGAGAGATTAGAGGGAAGAAAGGTGGAAAACAGGAAGACTCTTCTTCCTCCATTTTGTATTTATATGTATGTTCCTGCACTTAAATTATATTTTCATGTATCATTTTGATATGATCACCTTGAAGCTTTTTTACTCTTAAAAATATTGACATATTTTGCATATAATAAAGGGCCTTAAAAGTTTGCAAAGCACTATTTATGTATGTGTGTGTGTATGTAATATATGGATATGTAGATATAATATATATGTATATATGCATATATATGTGTGTCTATACATATATAACACATATGACATCATTTGCTCCTCATAGCATTTCTGTGTGGCATATGCTTGATTAGCTCCATTTTTCACATGAGGGAATAAAAAGAATAAAAAAAAGAAAGGGAAAAAGCGTTTCAGAAAAAACAGCTAACTCATCAACTGAATCTGACAGCATATATAGTATTCTACACCTGTAATCCTCCACCTTTTCAAAGAAGGAAGGGAATGCCTTGGGTTCTTGAAATGTATGCCACTGCAACCCAAGTTCTGTCAGATCTCATCAAGATGGAAAGCTTTTGAGAACAAGGAGCTCACCACAAGGTTTACCCCCAGGTGGTAATATACCACTGGTTCTCCTCCTCCTTTTTTCTCCCCTTCCTTTTCTTCCTCTCTTCTTTCACTTCCTTCTCAATTTCCAAAAGTTTCCAAAAAGGCTACTTAGGCAAGGAAATGTTTCAAATTGTGTTAATGAATGGATTTATTTCCATAGATGAAATCATGGATCCTTAAAGTACTGAAGTGAGAGATTTGTTTAAACTAGAGTTCAAGAGCAACCTTGGCTAGTAGACTCTAGAGTTCACTCTATAGAAGAGATTAAGGAAGAGGGAATGCGTGTGTGTGTGTGTGTGTTCAGGTGTGTGTGTGTGTGTGTGTGTGTGTGTGTGTGTGTGTGTGTGTGTGTTGGTGGTTGTAAGAAGAGGAGGTGAAGAATGAACTCACAAAGGACAATAAGCAATTCAAGGGTCCTTTTCAAAGACGATCCATGGCATCACAGGGTAATGTCTTGACTCATTATGAACTGGATTTAAGTGAGGCAGAGCAGAGTGAAGTCTTCAGCCTCACTCTCTCTCTTTCTGAGTCATTGAAATCCAGTGGCCAGGGAAAAGTCAGGATGACTGGAAATGACCCAGAATGACCCTGGTGTCTTCGACATCTCACCAAGCTCCAAGTTCCAAGCAGTTCCTAAGGAAGTGCTTCAGTCCCCTTCATGGCCATTGGAACAAATTGTTCTTAGCTCCCCATCCCACTGCGAGGTCTTCACATGCTTGAGGTAGACTCTCCTAACTTATTGACAGGGTTGAGGCCCATCAGTTACACTCAACTTGGCTTAGCCAGACTGGGGAGATGGTTTACCCGGTTTCAGATAGCCTTTGTGCATGGTACTGCTTCTTGAAGCCACAAGAGAGTTGAGTGCCAGGTCAACAGCAAAGGTGGATGAGCAGGCTTGAAAAGGATTCAGCAAGCCCTTACATCAGAGGTTCTAGTCCTTCTTAAACACTCTATACAGCCTAGTTCTAGATTTCAGGCACTTGTCCACATTTGCAAAATCCTAAAGGGACTCTGGAGTCTAAAATGGCTTCTTATGCTGAATTCCACTTTTGTTTAAGTGTTACAATCGTATTTGGGGATATTTTACTCCATGTTCACTTAGAACAATGGAATGTCAGTGGTGTCAGGGGTCTCGGGTCCTATTAATCCAATTTTCTAATTTTACACATGAGGAAATTGAAGTGCCCCAAAATTGAGTGTCCATCAAAGACAGGCTGAGAGCCAGAAAGGAAAGAGGTCATCTGACCTGGAGGTTCTTAACAAACTGGGTTAGATTTCAGATCTGTGAATTTGAAAGGTAAAATAAATAAATAACTTAAATTTAATTTATTTTGTAATCCTAAGTATTTATTTTACGTTTTTAACAATTCTGAGAGGGATGTGATAGGCTTCTTCTAACTACCAGAGGGGTTCATGACACATAAAAGATTAAGAACTCCTGATCTAGCCTGACCCTATCATTTTTCAAATGAGGAAACTGAGAATCAGAAAGGTTTAGTAGATTATATACCTATGGCCAAGTTTTAATTCATCAGAGTTCAAATTCTGCTTATCTTTTCCTAAATCTAATCCAATTTTGCCATTATACCATATCAACTATTAGGAACTGGGCTTTCTCAGGGAGTAAAGGAGGGGCTGCCTCCTTCACCTTTTCTTATGCTTCTACCCTCCATCAAGCTGACCCCATTGTGTTATCAAGCTTTTTACTTTCAGTGGAACTTTCTTAGGTCTAGTGGTTAATCTGTCTTCCTTTTACACTGGAAGCAAAAAGCTGAATAACCCATTTTCATAGCAAAATTGAGTTAGTTGCCTGAAATTCACAACCTCCAATTTAGTGTGGTTGGCTAATAACTATACTATGAAGATGTCCTCAACAATTAAAGACCTAAAGAAAATATTGGATCGCTAACATTCCCCACAAACTACAGAGAATTTGGAGAATTCAAAACATCCAGGGGGAAGTCGGAACAATTGCTTACATGCATTTGGGTAGGGGTAAAACACACACACACATATGCACACACAGGTCCAACACACTCCAACACAGGTGTACATATATTCACATACAAATGCACCGCACTCAATGATAACCAAAAGAAGGGACCAAATTTATTTTATGAGTTAGACAATTTTTTTTGACTTGTGTTCTCTAAACCGAGAAAATAAAATCAAGCTTTGTTCCTGAGCGTATGTTTTTGACATTTTTTCCCTTCTTGAAGACTGTAAATTATTAATAAACTAATTTCTCTTTATAGTTCAATCTTTGGAGATTTAAAGTGTTCACTCAGATGCACAAAGACGAAGCAGTGCTTCAGCTCCAATCAGCTCCTGTCCTCTCTGGAGATCCTGCTGGCCTTGAAGTAATGCAGAGTCTTTGAAATCAATCTTTGATTCAACCAGGAATTTCAGTCTAGTCACTTAATATAGTTTAGTGCCCTGTTTCAGTATGGTTATTTCTGTCAGCCAAGATGGTGTCCTTACTTTGCTCAGCTTGGAGCAAAGGAACAAATCCTCCTAACTGTGTTACCTTGGACAAGGCATGCAGGCCTTTCTAGGCCTCAGTTTCCTTATCTAGACAACATGGGCCCCTTTTGACAGTCTGGTAAAATCTATGGACTGCTTTTCAGAATAATGTTTTTAGATCCATAAAACAAAATATGCAACATAATGAAGGAAACCAGTTTTGTTGAAATACAGTTATTGAAATAGTTTTTTAAAAAGTTCACAATTCCCTGGAATTCAATGAGCTCTGAGGTTCTTCCAGCTTTAAATCTATGATGGCTATTTATGGGTTGTGTATGTGTGAAACTTAAGTAAATATGTATCAATATCTTCTAAGAAAGCCCCATTGTGGTACCTCATCATGGTGTGGCGGTAAGATTGGATTCTTGAATACCTTGAGAGCAGACTTTAAGTTCAAGTACATCAGGTTGGGAGGGCTTCAGGAGTGCATAAATAAAAGAATGTATTATATCTTTCATCCCCAAACCAACTTTGTACCAGAAAACTTGTTACCAGCTAATGATTTTGTCCACAACTCATAAAGGCCATCCACTAAGGCATGAAGTGATTGTGATCTGTTCTGGGAGAAAGAGTAACACCATTTATGAAATTAGGAATTTTTCAAAGTAATAAATTAAGGTGTAAACAAAAATGTATATACATATATATATATATATATATATGTATATATTCATGGATGTATACATATTTAATGAATTTTTTCCTAATCAGCTGATTTAAGAAGTGAGATTTTTGGCCACTTAGGGTAACTTACAAATCAAAAATTTGGAGAAAATAGAAAATAGTCCTGCTTCTGGTTAGGGTTAGATCAGATGACTGCTGAGATTTCCTTTCATACCCTAGGATTCTACACCTTTCTCAAAATGCCTTTCTTCAAAAACCATCTTCCCAATTGCTGTGAGGAAGTCACAAGGAGTTAGATTTCAGCTCAACATAAGACCTTAACCAGAGGCTGGGTCACCATCTGTCAGGGATGTAATAGAAAGGAATCTTGTGATGCATGGAAGGTTGGACTAGATGACCTTTTCCAGTTCTAAGATTGTATAATTCTGATATCTTCTATATTCTCAAAGCAACTATCTAAGATACAGTGAATTAGAATTCTCATATATTGCAACTGGAGAAACCAAGGTGTGGTGAGACAAAGTCACTTGCTGAGGTTGTGTTTTTTGAGAAGTTAAGTCAAATCACGAGTAGAGATGAGATCTCCCAGTTCCTAGACTCATGCTTTTTCTAGAAGAGACTACTCTGTGTTTTACCTACAAGGAAAAATGCAAAGGTCTTACCTTCTTCAACTTTGTACATTGATTCTCTGCTCAACTCTCTCCCCTCCCCTTTCCATTCCTTTCCTAATCACTTTATGGAATTAAGTCACTTCCCTATTTCCCATATTCCTCCTCCTCTCACCTGTAAGACCTCAGGCATCACCAAGACAACATGATTAAGTACAGAAGGTCCATTTGGGGAAAAATCAAACAACATGCCAATCATGAGCTCCAGAGAGTTGCACTGTAAACCAGCAGAATGCCCTCAATCATGTCAACAAAGTACACACACACACATGCACACACACACACACACACACACACACACACAACATGTTTCTCTTGCTTGAACTACTGAGGGAAAGGCAAAAAGCAAGGCAAGGAAAAGAAGAAGAAGACGAAACTTTTCTTTTTTATTTTTAAAACCAGTTCTATTTTGGGTTTTTATTTACTTATGTTTGTCTTGCAGAGGTTAAGGGGCTAGCTGTAATGGAAACTGAAGTCTTCTGATTTCTCCCTCTCTGGCCTAAGTACACTTAGATGGTTATAGTATGAGCTTCCTCAGCCTATCCAACCCAAGACCTTGGTCCTGACCTGGCAGCAGCTCCCTCTCTTGGGATATGGAAAGATATTTGGGCCCCAGGGCATTTACAGACCTTGAACAGCCAGCATCAGCTGAACATATGATAGGGCACATTCCTTTTCCAATGAGGGTTACTAACCCCTTAAGGACTTGGGGAAACTAGAATCAAGCCATAGAATCAGAACCTCAGAGATTGAAAAGACCTTAGAGATGATCTATTTCATACCTTTATTTTATAGATGAAGAAACTGAGGCCCAGAGAGGGAAAGTGAACCCATAGCCGAAGGAGCAGAAAAAACAGGCATCAAGGCAGGGAAAATATAGGTTGATGAATATTTAACAACTAGATTGACTAAAAAAATACTTTTCCAGGGATCCAGATTTTAAATATATGTATAGAATTTATATAAAATTATTAATATACATTACATATAATTTTTAATGTGAGAATTTACAATCAGCAAAGGCTTGATTTATTGCTTTTTGTTGATTGTCTAGACTTAAGAAAATGTTAAAAATTCAGATTAAACTTAAAATGTGTAGCAGAGTGCCTCTTTGAGGCTCTCTCATTTGAAAAATGAGGTTGCTAATACCTGGAGAACACTTCCCAGGTTTATTTTTACCTTAAATAAGATAAGGTATATAAAGTGTTATGCAAATATTGACTCTTATTTTTACTCATATCATTCTTTTGAATATTCTGGTTTTTGTTTACTTGTTTAAAGGATTTCCTTGTTCCTCCCACTTTCAGCTTTTTCCCTTTGATCTCCTCAGAAAGAGGTATATGCTTGTGTCATATTGGTCTGAGCAATATCACCTATGTATAATACACTGAGACCTAGGGATGGGATTTGGTATAAGTTCCTCTCAGTCAAGCAGTTGTTTATTGAAAAACTTCAGTGAATACTTTGGGAAATAAGACCAAGGTTTGGGGGTGGGGTGGGGATGGGGACATGTAATAGTCTTCATGTATTTTTTTTAAAAAAAGAGGTGGGAGGGGTGGTCCAGATGTGAACTGTTTCATAAACCTTCAGATGAAGTCACTATATTATTAGTTTTACTTAGTTGTTTTGCTTTGTTACCAGAGATCTCTCGTGAAATGGGAGTAATCTGTCAGCGTATGTAATATAAAAACAAAACACATCAATAAAACTGAAAGTAAAAAAAAATTAAGTTAAAATAAAAGGCTGTCATATGGAAGAGAGAGCTGACTCGTTTGACCCCACCCCAGTACAAAGAAGTAGAAACAATGGGGGAGAATTTCAAACATGCAAATTTAGGTCAGATGTTCCAATACAGTAACTAGAGTTCTCCAGGAATGAAATAGGTTTCTGGGGAATTTGGTAGGTTCTTTCTCACTGGAGACCAGCAAGCAAAACCAGAATGAACATTGAAGGCTGAAGTGGGAATTCTTTTATGGGTATGAGTTGAACTAGACAGCAACTGAGGCCCCTTCCACCACTGAAATTTTGTGATTCTGGTTTGTTTTTGTTTTTGTTTTTGAGATCTCCAAAGGTGGTATTCTTGGAAGATTTCACTGTATGTACTTGGCAAGTGATCCAAAATGATTGAAATTGATGATTTCAAAAAATATTCTGATTGAGAGTCTGCTCCTTCTCCTCTTTCTTCTACACACATATGCGCACATAATTCTTAATAATGAGAAAGCATAAGGCAATCTGGGCAGCTAGGTAGTGCCATAGTGAACAGAACACCAGGCCTGAAGTCAGGAAGATTCATCTTCCTGAGTTCAAATCTAGCCTCAAACACTTACTAGCTGTGTGAACACCAGGCCTGAAGTCAGGAAGATTCATCTTCCTGAGTTCAAATCTAGCCTCAAACACACTAGCTGTGTGACTCTGGGTAAGTCACTGAACCCTATTTGCCTCAGTTTCCTCTTCTGTAAAATGAGTGGGAGAAAGAAATGGCAAACCACTCCAGAATCTTTGCCAAGAAAACACCAAATAAGGTCACAAAGAGTCAGACATGACTGAACAACTCTTTTCTACCTCTAAACATCTTTCCTCCGTGACTGTAGTTACAAATACACATATTTACCAACAAAACTCGTTTTAAAAATAATCAGTCATTCTCCTGTTTGTTTTGTTTACAGGAAGCTAACCAACTAGTTTGATGCATCTTTTAAGTTAGTCAAATGATGTATTTGGAAAGTATGTAGACGAGACATAATTCTATATCTCTTCCCCCCACACCACTCTCTTTTCACCCTTTCTTTTTGTCTTCCTCTATTTAAAAAAATCAAGATAAAAGTGATTACAGTATTATTTAGTATTTCACATGAGTGATCAAGTAAGTTTGTTAGATATTTTGCTTGTTATGTGTCCATAATTTTATGGCTTCTAATCTGAATGGTTGAGCCCTAAAAGTCAGGCGCCTTTGAAGACTCTGCGGAGTGTCTTCTAGATGGCGACAGGCTTAAAAATTCTAAGTGGTGCAAAGGAGAGGCAGAATTGTGAGTTTCAAGGTCTTCAGGTTTGAGCACTCCCTTATTTTCCTTTATGAAATGGAGATGCTCATTCTTGGTAGAACTGATATGAAAAAGAAAATTACAGGTTACCATATGGGAAGCGGTATGCTGTGGTCAAAATAATGCTGCATTTGGAGTTTGAGGGCTTGGTTTGAAACATGAGTTCTCCTGTTTACCACCTGTGTCAACCTGGGTTACTCACTTCTTTCTTGGAGCCACCAAAAGAAAGGGGCTGCACCAGGAGATGTTAACACTTCCTTCCCTCTCTGTATTTATGATTTTATGATCCCATATCCATTCAGATTAATATTTCATGGCTCCTGCGGACTGAGCTAGGAGGGACCTTAGCTATCCCCTTGTCCAATTTCCTCATTTGACCAAAAAGGAAACTGAGGCACAGGAGAAGTGCAGTGAATAAATAAGCCTAGAGTTGGGCTTCTGACTCCAAATTCAGTGCTCCTTCCACTCCATGGTGATGCCTCAGAGCTAAGTGGACTCATCTTATCTATGATCTCATATTCAATACACTACCAACAACAGCATTTGCTCAATTCTCAGGCTTGAAGGAGGGGAAAAAAGTCCGAATGAAAGTTAAAAATAGGTCATGTGAATTTAAGTCGAGCTTCTCTGGGACTATTAGTGTGGTGAAGAGAAATGAAGAAAAGGAAAAAATAGAAATTGTATTCAATAAGCTTCCTGGCAGCATCTTATTTTCTCACAAATATTTATGTAGAGAGAATTCTCATCAGAAGGAGGCCTCATTAACAAGAGGGTCCTGGAACACAGGTGGGATGCCACTTCACATTTTTAATAATAATTAAAAAACACCTGACTGTGGCCCCTGACAGCTGA
>JAQQSK010017766.1:0-10015 GCA_028658325.1 Potorous gilbertii | reverse complement strand
TATTGTTTTTACTTCTAGGAAATAAGAAATACAGGTATTGGGGTATAGAAAGTTATCTGGCCCTACAGGACAAAAGAGAAGGTGGGGACAAGGGAAGGGAGGGTTGTTAGAAAAGAGGGCAGATTGGTGATAGGGGCAATTAGAATGCTGGGTCTATTAGGGTGAGAGGAGGGGCCAAATGGGGAGAAAATTTGGAACCCAAAATTTTGTGAAAATGAATGTTAAAAGTTAAATAAATTTTAAAAAAACAAACTGTAACTTGTTGAGATACAGCAAATTGAGGTGGGAATATAATCAGTCTTATTTTGATAGAGAGGAAAAATTACATTTGCTTTGTTGCATATTATAAGCTCAATGTTCACAAATTATAAGAAACAGTTTTGAACTAAATAAAAGAAAAATCTATGAAATAGACACTATCCAGTGATAGATGGGGGTTTCTCTGGTAAACAGTGAGGTTTACATAACTTCAATTCTTCATGCCATGTCTGATTGACTAACTATTTTCTGAAGATATTGAAGAGAAAATTTATGTTTCAGGTACAAATTGGACTAGATGATTCCAGCTGTCCCTTATATTCCAGGATTTCTTGGTTCTATTTTAAGTATGGAGAGTTTAAATAAACATAATCAATTTAAATTTAAAAGATTTTTATTGAATAAATGATTATCACCACCCCTATTCTATTTTTTTTTAAAAGACAAGATACTCCATACCTCCATGAGGTAAGAAAGGGTAACTCCCTAGTGTGGCCCAATAATACTGTAGTTACTTGTTTCTAGACATTTAGGTTTGTTTTCTTACATCATTGTACTTATTATTTTTCTTTATTTTTTCAATGATCTCTATATAAATTCTTTTTCAGAGAAGAAATAACTCATTAATTGAATACTATATTATTTAAATGCATATTGAAGAAATAAGCTAGAATCTTTGAAACATTGTTTTACATATATAAATATGTAAATTATTTTCCTTCATAGGAATTGGTCAATCCGAAATTGGAACTATGCCCAATGAGCTATAAAATTGTACACCCTGTTTTATCCTATAATACCACTACCAGGCCAATATCCCAAGGAGATCAAAGAAAAAGAAGAAGCAGTATATACAAAATACTTATAGCAGCTTTTCTGATGGATGTGATTAAATACTATTGAGCATTGGAAAAAACAATAAAGGGCATGATTTCAGAAAAAAAGCTTGGGAATATTCATATGAATAAATGCAAAGTGAAGTGAACAGAACCAAGAGAACATTGTAACTTTGTAAAGATAATCAATTGCGAAAGAGTTAGTAACTGATCATGTCTGCAAAGATTCAAAATGTAAAATGTTATTCACCTATTGATAGAAAAATGATCATCTCAGAGTGAAATTGAAGCATTAGTTTATTTCCTTCTTTTTTTTTAACATGGCCAATATGGCTATATGTTTTGTATTACTTCATATGTATAATAATTATTATATTTCTTGCCTTCTCTATGGGTGGAGAAGGGAGTGAAGAGGAAAACAACTGGGAACTTAAAACAAAAATAAAAATATAAATGAAGAGGTTTCTTTTTGTATAATTTTTCTCAGCATAAAACAACAAAATTATTAACTTCTTTCATATTATCAGGGATAGATTAAACTTTTTCTAGACTTTATATAATATTAAAGGTCACATCTGTATAGCATTTAGTCACAAATTTCTTTAAATAGATATGACTCATTTGTGACAGAATTATAGACAAGTCTAACTCCTAATGTTTACTCTCCTTTTTTGTAAATATATAAAAAGTTATAGCAGCTTTTGTACTCTATTTAACTCTTTCATGTAATGCCTTTTCTTTTTCTTACTAAGCCTTTGCTTTCTCATCTGTAAGATAAACGAGATGACTTCTCAAGTCCCTTCCAACTCTAGGTCTATGATTCAATAGTCTTTTGTTCCTTTCCATTTTGGTAGAATTCATGCTTTTTGAAAATCTGATAGGACTAGCATGTCACAGGTAGGCACCAAAGAAGGGTATACATTGTGGTAAGAACTATAAAGGTGGATCAAATGACAATCCACAAAAAGAGACATTTACTCCCTTCAACATATATATAAATTCCTTCAGAGCAGGAAAAATGTGCATCTTTTCTTTGCATATCTTTTGGGATTTAACTTACTACAACTTGTTGAATGACTAGAGAGACTGAATGAATATATTAAGGGTTTAATAAATGTTTATTGAATTGACTTGTATTGAAAATCTAAAAATCACTGTCATAGAAATATATGTCCTAATAGAATTCTAGACCAAACAATGTGGGAAGAAGTTTTTCCCTATTCTAGAAGGTAATCTATTATCAACAAGTCTGTTAACAATTTCTATATATATCTATGGCAATTTTCATTGCTTTCTTATCAGGGCACTATCATTGCATGTTGACTTAGATGATAAAATAATTTTCTTCTGCTTTCCCATCACAATATTCCGATGACTATCAATACTAAAGATAATAGTATCTACAATGAAAATCTTTGAGAACTTTGTCCTTTGAATATTTACTGATTTAATTTTTGTGACAAAACATTTTTTAACCTTGTTTTTTCTGTAGAAAATGATTTTGTTTATAGAATATGAAAATGTTATAAAAGATAGTTCTTTTTTCTCTGACCATAGAGTATCATTTTACCAAAATACATTAAAAGTTATCCAAAGGATACATACTCAATAAAGACATAAATTTATTTTAAGTTAATAATTGTAGTGTGAGATAATATAAATGGTAACACTCCTAGGAGAAGCAGAATCTTTTCTCACTTGCTTGTTTTCATTTCTTCTCCCAATTAGCATCATTTATTATTTTAAGGTATACAATCAATTTTCTCTTAACTCCTATGTCTATATTCACCCTTCCCTTCCCTCAAAATAAAAACACCTTAAATTCACTCAAAGATGATAACACAGCAAATTATTTTTACTTCTATGTCTGTGATTAATCTTTCAGGGATGAGTAGAACAAAAGCTATTGTATTACTGCCCCCCTTTAGTGTTCTATATTAATGGATCTTAATGAAGATTTCAGATGATGCAGACATATACCTTACAGTACAATCATTTCAGTCTTGACCTTCTTACTATAAATGAAAAGAGAAACAAAAGGAGATGTCATTTAAATGAAAAGATGACACAAGTTTTCCTTGGAGATGCAAGTAAAGTAGTTGGAAAACGTTAATTTTATCATTCCTCAAAAAGTAACAAGAAACCACTCTAGATGATGGTTGGTCATCTTAAATGTCAGTGCTCATCAACATCGATATCATCACAGCTAGTATTTCCATATCTATTTATATTTGCAAAGAATGTTGAAAATATCATCTCTTTGAACCATGCAACAATCTGTGATGTATGTGCTAATATAATCCCCATTTTACAAATGAAGAAAATGAGATTTTGAGTAATTATGAAATGTACCCAGAGGACAAAACTAATAACAGACAGAGAGGATTTAAACTCAAGCACTCCTGAATGCACGTCCAGCCGTCGAGTTATGGTGTCATTTAACAGTCTAATCTTCACTAGCATTTGCACAAGATAATCCCAAAAGATAATTATAATTTAAGTGCTAAAATATTTTGTAGTGGTTGAAGAGGGAGAGGTGTGAAACATTCAGGCATAGGTTCAGTGTCTTTGTAATAGGCATGGAATCCAATTAAAAACAGGTTCGCCATAAACGGTAAGGTCTTTAAATGCTGCTCTTTTGCAGGTGGTGTGATGCTTATGGAAACAAGCTCTAGACATTAGTTCCTCCTTTTAAACAAAATTCTTAATCGCTGAACAGAAATTGGTCTAACCATTTAATGGGTGTGGTAGGGGACAAACAAAAACAAAAGGAAACTAAAAACATCTATGTCCAAACTATTGATTACAGACTGTAGAGCAATGATTTTTCAAGGGTATAGTACTATTACATCCTATTAGTGCTGCCTATTCTTTAATTTGAAGCAACTTTTAGATTACAACAAACCAATTAGAGTGGAAAGGTATGGAGTATGAATACTGCTGAAGAACTGGGGAATTAAACTGGAGGAGAGTACTTGGAAATGACAAGACCAAAATGAATTGATACAAGAATATTTAAAGGGATAAAAATAAAATTATCACCAATTCCACATCCTTTCATCTCTTCTACAAGAATAACGAGAAAAAAGTTATTAAATACTCTTCTAAAATCTAGGTCAGGAGGCATTCAAAACAAATTCTTCCACCATTCCTCTTTAAACAATTTAAAAATAATGAGTGAAATAGAATTATATAGTGGTATAACCAACAAAATGTCACAGTGAGACATTTTTCAAGCCCAGGATAATTAAGGTCATAACAAGAAATCTATGACACTGGGGTAGGGGTAGGACTAGAGGTTCTTAAATCTACATTTATAGAAGGAAAGTCAACTGTTGAGGGGTCAACAATCACTTTTAATCAGTTCAAACAAATGCTTTCAGATACACCTTTTTATCTTTTACTTTTCCAAAGTTGCCAAGCCTTCTATCTATTCAACAAATCATCTTTTTACCTTTATCAAAACCAACAGACAGGGCTTTACTGAAAAAATCAGAGCAATGTTATCATATAATTTACATACCTCCCTGGATCAAGAGAGTCTTTACATCTGAGCAGTCAGGGGTGCAAATACATGGCCATTCAGAGTCTCGACCAGGCAATCACAAGTTCCTTTTCTTAAATGAACCCCCAAAATAAAATACTAACTTCCCAGTATATATATATATATATATATATATGTATGTGTGTGTATGTGTATATATGTATATATACACATACACACATATATACATATATACACATACATATACACACACACACACACATACATATATATATATATATATGTATACATATAAAACAGATTTGGCTTCTGATTGGCTCAGTCATCAGGCATGAAACCCACATGACTCAGCACAGCTGTGAACCATTGGGCCTCAAAGGCAACTGAACCCTTAGCTGCTTACAATCTAGCCTGAGCCTGGAAAATAACTGCAAAGAAACAAGTCCCACCCCTCTTGCTGACACAGCGCCCTGGAGGAAGTGGGCAGCAACATTAACAACAGTACCAGGATCTCTCACCACGCAGACACAGTAAAAGATTGGACACCTTGTCAAAAAGACATTGTAGCATCTCTCTGTGCTAGCACTGGGCTCAGAACTGGGCAAAATTTTGCAAGTACCCATTACGCAGCTCTGGGTCACAGTTCCAGAGAAGAGAACAATGCCTTAAAAAAAAGTCACAAGGGACCTACCTTTGTAAGAATAAGAACTCAGACCAGGACAGCAATGACTATACCTATCCCTGTATCACATCAACTTGGAAGCACCCAAAGTCTATACACCCTCAGAGGTAGCTATTAAAACAGCAAGGCAAAAATGCCTGAATCTTGCTTGAGACAGAGACTTCCTTTTCCTGGAGGTGAGCAGAGCCCAATTCTAATATTGAGTTTAAAGTCAAGAAAAAGACTGGAAAAATAAGTGAATAATACAAAAGAATTTAATAAAAGTATTTTATATTGGCAGGAAAGCTCAATACAAACTCAAAAGACAACACAGAAACATCTACAAACAAAATTTCAAAGACAAATGTATAGGGGACCCAAACTCAACAAGATTTCCTAGCTAAAAGTGCTAAAGAAAGAGATATTTAAAAGGACAGAAAAACAGTCTAAATCAAATAAGAACAGTAAAAAGTGGAAAGCTATATGAGAGAAATAAAAGAAAATTATGAAGAAAGTATTAATAGCTTGTTAAAAGAGGCACAGAAATACTGAATAAATTAACTCCTTAAAAACAAAAAGGTTCAAATGGAAAAAGACACACAAAAATTCATTGAAGAAATTTGTTTTTTTAAATTAGAATTGGGCAAGTAGAAGCCAATAACTCCATGAGACATTAAGAAATGAAGTCAAAGGAATGAAAAATAAAACAAAATCTAGGTCAATTATATTAACATCATTCTCCTGATGAAGGAAGGAAGGAAGGAAGGAAGGAAGGAAGGAAGGGAGGGAGGGAGGGAGGAAAAAGGTAAGACATGATTCTCATACAATTTGTTCTTGCTGAAGCCAAACAGATTGTGTTTGAACCACCACTTATTTTTCTCAGTGGTTGCCAACTATCCCTTAATATTACAGCCTAGAATTTTTTTTCTCTTGGGATCAGAGTCAATCTCCTTCAGACTCTCTTTTTTGAGAACTAAGACATTTGTCCTCTTCTTATACTATAGTACCTCACCCAGTTTCCATGATCTTTCAGAGGTCACTGACATTGGTTTAGAAATCACGGTTCCTTTACTTTTTGTTTTCAGCACCCAATGCTGTAATTCATCTGAATTAGGAGATCTGAATACATTCAGGACAGGTTTAAACCGTGTTCTTCCCTTCTCTCCTCTCCCCTTTCTATTTCTTTTTATAGTACAATATATTTATATAACATGATCATTAGATGTATTGTGTGTGTGTGTGTGTGTGTGTGTGTGTGTGTGTGTGTGTGTGTGTGTGTAAGGGATAGGATATAATTGACTTCAATCTGCCTGGTTATTGTCTTCAATCTTGGCTGGTTCAGATAACACTGACAATTATAAGTCGATTTCATAGCCACCCTTCTTCAATGTTTAAATATTCTTCATCATATGGACCTCTATTTTGTGATGAAAATTTTCCTAGACTTCCTCTTTCTTTCCTCCCCAGTATAATCTCCTGTTCCTCAATTTCTATTTTCTCCTAACACTATAAAAACAGAATAAAACTACTTCAAGTCTCTCACTATGGTTTTTTTAACTGTCTCTGTGAGTGTTGAAGATATTAGGGTTCTGAGAAGATGTTTCTTTCTTATTCCTCTGCTAATAAATAAACAATTCTTCCTTTATCATTCTCCCATTTTCTGTTCTTGCTTTTCTGTGCCACTCATCTAACTAATATGGAACTCCAAACTATTCTGAATGGACTCTATGCTGCCCTAGATGGGTGCTACTTAGGGTACTCCCCATCATTGGTCTCTAGAGGTTGTCTATTCAGGTTCTGGAGCTACTTGACAGTGATCCTCCATGTATCCTAATTCATGTACTTCAGGATTTTTTTTTACAGAATTTGTGTTAACTTTCTGTGCAGTTCTGACTATATAGACAACTCCTCAGATGATTCTCCTTATTGATTTTTAAACTGGTACATTGAAAAATGTTTTTTTCAATCAGTACTAATCTGCCTCCCCCCTCCCCAATTGAGAAAGATAAACAAATCCCCTGTTACAAACATGTATAGTCAAGCCAAACACATTTCACATTTCTCAATGTCCAAATCAAATATGATCCTGTGTGTGTGTATGTAGAGAAAGAGTACAGAATTATATATAGATACATATAAATATGTATGTATGTGTACATATATATGTATATATATATACATATATCATGTGTATATATTGTAAAGTTACATGTGTGAACATATGAATCTATAGATACACACATATATGTGTATATATATTCTGATGCATTTTTATGCTTTATTGCCATTTTTCTACAATCCCACAGTATATGAACATATAATCCTCATAATACTGTTAATCTGGCAGTCATATTTTTTTTACCTTATACCAATGAAACAATTGAGCCTCTGAGAGTTGAGCAATTTACCAACATCATGCTGTCTATACATAACAGAATTTATATAGTTTCAAGACTAACGTATCAGGGTCTAAGTTGGAAGTTCTCTTGTCTCAGTACTTTTTATCCCCATATTGCTCTGTACTATTTATCTAGGATCCTAAAACTATAATTTATAAAAAATATATATTTATATTAAACTGTAGCTACACAGAGAAAATGGACCATTTCTCTAGAACATAGATATGCCCCATGACACTGATATTTGGGGCAAGAAACATGTTTTCTCCATTGGGGATCTACTTCATCCTCAGAAGCCCATACTTCCACATTTCTTCTCCATAGTGACCAGTGTCCCTATACTTTATCTTACAGTGTACCATAAACAAAAATTTCTTTACTAGGATGCCTTGAAGTTTTCATTTTTTCATGGGATTTCTTCTATGGTAGGTTTTTTCTCTAAGTCTCTTGCCTCCAATAGAGTATCTTCAAGAAAAACATCTTCACTTCCTTCAAATGATATTGTTTCAGATGAATTTTTAGCTATATTCAGTTTAAGCAAGTATAATATGCTCTTCACAATGTAATTAATTCATGATTCACTTCCTTAATCCACCCATACTTTGTTTTAATCCTTTTTATAAAAAACTAAATATACTGAAAGTTCATATACTCATATACTCTTCCCTCATATACTCTTAGAACCAAGCTTTTTTTTTCTCTCTGATTTTCTAAATTACCTATTTGGGAGATTGTTTCCCTAAATTTAAGCAGAAAGTTCCAAGGAACACATAGTATAGTTCAATCAAATAAAAATATGTTGATCAATTTCTTGGAAACTAGTGCTTGAGGAATCCCCCAAATGACCCAGTATGCAAAAATCTTCAACCTTCCAAAGAACTTAAGCTAATTTTGAGATTGTTTAATAAACAAAACCTGTTTCAAGGCATAATAATACTGTGCTCAGCAAGGCCCCACAGCCCCTTGCCTTCCCACAATCTATTTGCATATTGGGTCAGGCACCATTTCCAGATCACCACTCTTGAAGGGTTTAGTTCTTCTGACTTTTCTCCTCCTCCTTCTTTTTTGCATTTCCCTGAAGTTAGTCACTTTAGGAAAGGTATTTACTTTGTCTCTGTGCAAATTCCACCCTAGGAATAACTTTGAGAAGTGTCCCTGCTGAGGGAAAATATGAGGTAATGTCATCTAATTAACTTAAGTATTCTTGGAGAAAGGTAAGAATAACAAAATTTTGCATAGGTAGCAGTCAAGTGTCCTCTAATAAGTTTAATAATAACCCATAAGAATTGAAGAGCAGTGAAGTTAAAGACTGAAAAATTCTTATATCTTTGTCTTATTATTTCAGACTAAAGGGAGGAAAATCAATCTAAATTATTGGAAATATGAAATGTTTTAACATTTCTATACAGGAATGAAATCATATTAATTTAAGTAACTGAAACTAAGGTAAGAGCTGTCCTCAACAAACAGCCACAAAAGATGTAAATATATGTTTGTGACCTAAGGTATTTTACAGCAAGTTATTTTAATTTTTTTCATATTATATATTCTGAGTTAGTTGAATCAGAATTAATGAGACTTTTAGAAAAGAAATACGAACAGAAATAATTGTAGTCACTTCTATGAGTCTAATAGTAATGTGACAGTACTGGTGAAATTTACATGTTAAAAAATGAAATACTTAATAATTATCTAGTTACTATTAATTTTATACATAGTTTAGCACAAGTAATTATGATGAGGCTAAATTATGAATACTGAGGTTGCAGGGCTAGCTAGACATCAGGTATTTTAATTATTGAAGTTAATTTTGTTGTATAGACCTACACATAAAGTTAACATCTGAGATTATTCCTAGAACATTAGAGTTTGAGACATTGTGAAAATCATTTTATCCATATCTCTTGAGAAAAAAATTAGTTTCTGTGAGGTCAAAAAAAAAATACCTGGAGGTCACACTAACTAGTAAGTGTCAACTAGCTATTGATTCCAAGACACTGGAAATGAACAAAAGTAAGCATATTCACTATTACCATCTTTAAATAACTCTGAGACGGCTCATAAACATAGAGGGAGAAGGGACCTCATAGGCAATCAAAGTCAATACCATCTTTTTATATTTGAGGAGTGTGAGGCGCAGACACCTTAAGGTGCATGCCTATTATCACACAGGTTGTAAATGCTATAGCTGAAATTGAATTCCTGGTCCTGGGTCTCTCAAACCAGTGCTTTCTCCACAATAATTGTGCTTAGCATAATATCATTGTCACAATAAGAAGTTGTGAGCACCCAAATATATATATATATATATGTGTGTGTGCGTGTATATATATATATACACACACATATGTATGTA
>JAQQSK010017765.1:0-10015 GCA_028658325.1 Potorous gilbertii | reverse complement strand
GGGAGAAAATTTTGGAACCCAAAATCTTGTGAAAATGAATGTAAAAAGTTAAATAAATTTATTTAAAAATAAAAAAAAAGAAAAAGAAAAAAATAATAATAACTAGCACTTATATAGTACTTCAAGGTTGAAGAAGCACTTTCATTCGTTATCTCATTTCATCTTCAAAACACCCCTGTGAGTTAGGTGTTACTATAATCCGCATTTTACAGATGAATAGAGGGAGAGACAGAATGGCTAATTGGTGGTTTAGTCATGGAGAAATCACTACTTCCTAAAACCATTCATTCATCTTCTGGAAAACTGTAGTTGTTTGAAAGGGGTTTTTTTTTCCTATTGAGCCAAAAATAGTTTCTATACAATTTCCATTCATTGTTTCTAGTTCTTCCCTTTGAGATCAATTACATAAGTTAAAGTCCTCATTTTTTCACAAAATCATGTATATTAAGGGCTTTGTAAACCTCTAAGTACTAGATGGAGGCAGCTAGGTGGCATAGAGAGTGAGGTACCAGGCCTGGAGTCAGGAAGGTTCATCTTTCTGAATTCAGATCAGACCTCAGATACTTAACTAGCTATGTGACCCTGAACAAGTCACTTAACCCTGTTTGCCTTAGTTTCCTCATCTGTCAAATGAGTCAAATGAGAGAAGGAAATGGAAAACCGCTCCAGTATTTCTGCCAAGAAAACCCCAAATGGGGTCATGGAGAGTCAGACACAACTGAAAACAGCTGAACAAGTACTACAGGAATGTCTCCATTATTATTATTTAACATGTTAGCCCTTTCAATACTTAAGATGGTGTTTTTGCCCCACCTGAAGTCTTCTCTTCGCTAGGTCAACTGTCATTAGTTCCTTCAGCTCTGGGTTTGAGTCCCTTTCATCATCCTGGTTTAGATGCATTTTAATTTATCACTGCCCTTTCTAAAACACAGACGGGATATGATATTCCAGATGTGGTCTGGAGTCTAGTAGAACTATGACCTCCTTCATTCTGAATATCACTTTCTTTTATAAATATATAATATATATAATTTATTTTTAGTTTTCAACATTCACTTTCATAAGATTTTGAATTTTACAATTTTCTCTTCCTCCCTCTTCTCCCCCTTCCCCAAGACAGCATGCAATCAGGCATAGGGTCTACTTATACATTCATATTAAACATATTTTCACATTAGTCATGATGTAAAGAAGAATTAGAATTAATGGGAGGAACCTTGGGAAAGAAGAAATAAAACAAAATAACAAAAGAAAAGGAGAGCAAATAGTCTGCTTCCATCTGCATTCAGACTTCATAATTATTTCTCTGGATGTGGATGGCATTTTCCATCATGCATCTTTTGTTTGTCTTAAATCCTTGCATTTCTGAGAAGAGCTGAGTCTATCACAGTTGGTCATCGCACAGTGTAGCTGCTACTGCATACAGTGTTCCCCTGGTTCTGTTCACTTTGCTCAGCATCATTAGTTCATATAAGTCTTCCCAGGTTTTGGATACTAATTTCTATTACGACAGTTAGATTGCCTTCGCTCTATTGGTTGCAATGTTATACTGTTCATTCATAATAAGTTTCCAGGGAACTAGTTTTACTTTCATGTGAGCTCCATGTAATAAAACTACATCTTCCCTATCTATATCTCCTCATATTATTAACATTTTGAACCTGTATTGAATTTTTTAATATATCCTTTTAAATTTCATAATATTTTATCAATTGAAATGTCAAAGATTCAATCTGTCATTGTAGCCTGCTGAGATATTTCTTGATCTTAATTCTGTTTCTGAAATATTAGATGTCCTTTCTAGCTATGGGTCTTTTGTTAATGTGATGAAGATGCAGCTATGCTAGGTTAAAAACCTTAGGACCATGTGAGGATTCCCACGAAAACATTCCCTATGGCTCCTAATCTTTGAGATGAGCCTCAGAATTGAAGGAACATAACTATTCTGTTTGGTACATCCCTGTTTTGGTCTCAATATTAGAAGTCCTATTTAAGTGTTGATCGCTTCTTCTTTATGGGTTAGGGTCTACTCTTGTCCCACATAGAAGACAAATAGTCCTATACAGCTACTCGATAACATCTATACAGCTTCTTCCAGGCAGGGGCACTATGAGTCCCTTGGCTGGCACACTTTACAGTTGCTATGTAAAGAGTTCTACCTTTCTGCTTCTCGAGGGACTTTCCCTCTTAGTCTGTGATAAAGGCTTCCGTGTTTCCTGGATCTGTTTACCTGCGCAGCAAAAGTGAAAAAGTACCTACTCCACATAGTTATTGTGAGAATCAAATGAGATGATACAAAGCTCCTTGTAAACCTTAAAATACTAAATATTAGCTATTATTTTCACCATCACTATTGTCAGTTTTATGGATGCAGATAGTTCCATATAAGAATTTTCTTTTACCAATGAAGGATGGCTTTCACACAAGATACAGTCTTAGAGAACAGCCTAGAACACTACTAAGAGTTTAAGATACCTGGCCAGGAGCCTAAAGTTAGTATATGTCAGAAGCAACACATAAATAAAATGAAATGCCCTCCATAAAAATGATCAAATCAGAAGAAAATGGAGACTTGCAATTCAACTATCTGAGATATTTCTCTCATTCTTCATGACTTTCCTCATTCATCACAACCACTAGTTCTTTCATCTTAAGATGATGATCTAGATAGTTAAATCCTTAAATTCAATTCACTTGCAAGTCAAAACATCATCTTCCTGCCACCATGGGTCCTCTTAGAGAATGAAGGACAGACAACGATCTGTGAGTAGTAGTAGCTACCCCACTGAAGACCCAACTGGCCAGTTCCAATTGGTCAGCACTCCTTCCTACCTTCATTCATTTCTTCCTTCTTTCCTTCCTTCTTTTGTCCACATGGGGAATCATGTATTTATATGTGGGTGCTTGCTCTGCCCAAAGAAAAGTGGATTTTTTGAAACAGAGCTCTGCAAGAACCAGGCTTTGGTGAGGCCCATTGGGATTCAAATAGAACTACCTGAGTACGCCTCAAACCCCAATCACTCTAGCTTTCCCTGATTGGCCAGTAATCAGTCCTAGCCCAAGCCTCTGTTGGTCATTATTTGGCTATTGTGGGCTCAGAGTGAGTGTAATTAACAATTGTTTTGATTCTGACCGGAAACCCTGAGGGTCTTAGCCTCCAAGAAGCTAAAATGAATGTCATCATGATAGTCTACCAATAAAACAAGGCCATACCTTCTCATCAATGCACACAGTGTCTGTAGGGAGAGTGGGAAGCAAAGCACAGAAAGCTAGTTGTGCTCAGGGCAACTCACAAATTTGGAACACAGACTCTGATCGACTTGAACTCCTTTGATAAAAATCCGTATCATGTTACCTGTCGGGAAAATTGTTCCTGTCCTGGGTCTCCCCATTCTCCCCTGCTGGATAAAGACATTTCTTTACCATTCTAGGATTGCTGAAATCGTGTTAAGTTCCTTTGGGAAACAGCAGCTTTAAACCTGGGATTTGCAGAACTTTCCAAGTGGGCTCCCTTGCCTGGGTACTAAGGTCATGTTAAACATTTTCAAGTGAAAATCTGTTCTCTTATGCCTGTTTTCCTCAAAGTTATTTAGTTATCTGGGCTGTGAAGGTCTTCCTCCTCTTTAGCTATTTAGTAAAGGGCAACATAGGTGAAACTAAAAGATTTCCCCTCTCTCAAGTTTTATATGGCACCAGAGAGCAAGAAAAACAGTTTTTTTTTTTTCTGTCAGCGCTTCAAGCAGCTGATGATTTTGTTTTCTTGAATCAGCTCCCAGCATCAGAGCTCTCCTCCAATCACATAAGCTCTAACTTAGGCTGAAAAATTAAAAATCCATCTTTAGTCAAGATGCACAAAAAAATCAATGTATAACTGTCCCTGCAGGAAGAAAGTCGAACCCAAAAACAAGGATTCTTCAGTTTTCCAGTTATAGATCTCCAAAGTCCCGAAACAGTCATTTGTAAATTTCTCTCAGTTTCTCTAAGAACGGGTATGTTTCTCCTCAAGCTGCTTTTCTCTGTATTCCTCATTCAAATGTTACATTCTTTGTCCTTGCTTCCATCTCCTGTACGTCTTCTTACAATACGAATCTCTCTCGTGATCCACCTCCAACCTTACCTCCTACTGCATTCTTCCATTTCACTCATTCAATCCACCAGATCCTATGTGAATAACAATTATAGCTGACATTTATATAGACTTCGTGGTTTGCAAAGTGCTTTACAAATATTATTTTATTTAGTCTTTGAAACCCTATGAGATAGATGGTGTTTTTATCCCCATTTACAGATGCAGAAATTTAGGCAGGCAAAAGTTGAGTGACCTGCCCAGGGTCACACAGCTAGTAAGCATCTGGGACTAGATTTAAACTCAGGTCTTGCTGATTCCAGACCCAGCCCTGTATTAGCTTGCAGCACCAAGCAACCTCATGTTATCTATTTTCATATAAATAGAAAAAGTGAATTTGTTTTTGTCCTTTGTTCTAAGGAAAGGAACTGCTTCCCTCCACCCTTCTTCTTCATTAAAAGTCATGTCATTCAAGTTAACATGTATTTATTAGATGCCTACTATGTGTCAGGAATTGTGCTAAGCCCTGAAATTAGAAACCTTTCCTTTTATGTCTTCATAATTTCACTCTGGACTGGACCCCAGCCACCCATACCACCCACTCTATCCACTTCCCTTGTTGAATTTTGGGGAGATAGGTATAAAAGAGAAGGGTTCGGAAGAAAGAGGAGGTTCCTTAACTTTACAGAAAAGAAACACTGGAAAAGGAAGTTGCCTAAAGGTCACTAACTTAGAAGGGCTTTTCTGGCTTCTACTTACCAAAATTCCTCCCACCACTTAGTCTGGATTTATGTAGCTTTTCGCTTGCTTTTTAGGGAGTTATGATTCTACTTATTATGAATATCTCTTTGGTTCATGTCAAGTCCCTAGCCAGAAACCCTAGTGATTTGAAATTACTGTTTCTTTCTGTGTTCCAGGACAACTGTAATTCTTCATCTCATTCATCTTGTTTTTTTCTTTTTTTAAATAATATTTTATTTTTTCCCAATTATATGTAAAAACAATTTTTTACATTTTTTAAAATTTTGAAGGAAAGGAAGGAGGGAGGGAGGGAGGAAAGGAAAGAAGGAAGGAAGAAAGGAAGAAAGTAAGGAAGGAAGGGAAATATAGTATACTTCAGTCTGTGTTCAGATGCTCTCAGTTCTTTCTCTGGAGGCAGACAGAATTTTTCATCATGAATACTTTGGGATTGTCTTGGATCACTGTATTGCTGAGAAAAGCTTCACAGCTGATGACTGTATCATTCTGCTGTTACTATGTGCAATGTTCTTCTGATTCTGTTCACGTCACTTTGCATCATTTCATGTCTTCCCATATTTTTCTGAAACCATCCTGTTTATCATTTATAATATTCCATTCAAAATTTTATACCACATCTTGTTCAGCCATTACTCAATTGATGAACATTCCCTCAATTTCTCATTCTTGGCCACCACAAAAAGAGCTGCTATAAACATTTTTATATAAAGGGGTCCTTTTTCTTTTTAACATTTTTTAAAATTCTTTGGAATTCAGACCTAATAGTGACATTACTGAATTACTGAATCAGTGGTATGCAGTTTTATAGCCCTTTGGGCATAGTTCTAAATTGCTCTCCTGAATGGTCAGATTGCAATGCATTAGTGTCTCTGTTTTCCCACATCCCCTCCAACATTTGTCATTTTCCTTTTCTGTCATATTACCATGCTGTTTCTCTTAACCATCTCAAAGATAGTTGCACATGCAAAAATGCTACTTACTTCTTGTATAACCTTGAGCAAGTCCCTTAACTTTTCTAGGCTTAAGTTTTCTCATTTGGAAAATATGGACTAAATGATCACTCAAGTCACCTCCCTCTCCAAATTTATTGTTTTCATCCAACTCCCTCCTTCTTTGTTAGATCTAGAGAGAGGAAGTGACTCTTCCCAAAACATATGGAAGATTAGTGGCAGAGACTAGAAGAAAGCTGGCAGCTAGGTGGCTTAGTGGATCTCTATCCACTAAGGATCTGGAATCAAGAAGACTCATCTTTCTAAGTTCAGATCTGACCTCAGATACTTACTAGCTGTTTGATTCGAGGCAAATCATTTAATTCTTTTTTCCCGTTTTCTCACCTGTAAAATGAGCTGGAGAAGGAAATGACAAGCCACTCATGTATCTTTGCCAAGAAAATCTTAGATGGGGTCACATGAGGTCACAAAGAGTTGGACACAACCAAACACCAACAGTAACTAGAATAGACTTTGGTCAATGAGCCTTTTTGTTTTAGGTTTGTAAGATACACAGGCATGACCCATTGGGTATATCCAAGCCTATGAGCTTTGAAGAAAAGAAACCAGAATAAACTTATTATGGCATGGCGGATAGACCTGAGTTTAGATCCTACCTGAGACACTCACCTAGAAAAATCAATTTCTTCTTGACAACAAGAGGCCAAATCAAACACTGTTCAAAAGAAACACAGAAGAGAAGTAAGTTCAGTGAGAAAGCTGCCTTAGGATTGGAGACAATGGAGTGGGAGTTTCATTATAAGGGTTCTCAGTAGACAGAGAGTAGCTACAGGCTTTGTCCAATCTCCTAACGCAAAGTCATGTGTAGAATAGGTATTTAATAAATGTTTGTTGAATGAATTCTCATACAATATCTGCAGCTAAACCATATAAATTTAGAGAAGGATTTATTCAAGTTACCTACCATAAAGTTTCTGGTAAAAGAATGAAAATTAGCAGAAATTAGAGCAAAAGAAGTAGCTCCTACCCACAAGTTTCATCCATGTCAATGTAAACACATTGAAGTAGTTCTGCTCAAGAGGACTGAAAATTGGTTTAGAATAATATGTATGCACACACACGTATATTACTACTATTGGGGAAGTTTCAGCAAACTACCACATATCTGGCTAACTAAAGCTTTGTATGAGTTTTTTTTATAGAATGTTAATTCTATAAGAGTCTTTAATCATCGTTTAGTCTACACCCCCATGAGACTCAGAGAGATGAAATGATCACACTCAACCAAGTATTTTGGAAAGCAAGCATAGATGGCTTATAAAATAGGAAAAGTATGTCTATACATAAACAGAAATGCAGTAGTTAAAATGAAGTCAGTGCTTGAATTCATTGGAACCAAATGATCATCAATTCATAGATCTAAAGATATGCTCCTAATTATCAAAACTGGTTATTCGTGTAGCCAAATAACTGAAATGCCTGGTGAAAAATCCATAGGAATAGCGTTGCTGGCACATTTCAAGCTGGCATTTCAATCGTGCAAGAATAACAAACTCCTGTTATTAAGCCAACTTTAATTTTCAAGTCACTTTTGGAAAATAAAACAGTCACTCACTGGGCCATAACTCCAGTTTGGTGCAAGTGTTGAAAAAGTTGTTAGTGTATTATGGTCATGGTGTTTTCCTGGTTTACAAGAACTTGCCTGTTGACTCCATCAGAGGGATTTAAGAGGTGTTAATCTTATACGGCGAACACAGAACTTAGACTAGATAATGCTCCATTTGTACGCAGCATCTTCTCAGATCTCAAAATAAATATTTTTAAAAGACTGGAAAATGGCAATTTTCTTAAATATACAATACTATGAATATATAGTTTTCAAAAAAAGTGCACATAAGGTCTGTTTGGGTAGCTCTGAAGTGTTGGAGTTCATTTGGGGAAGATGACTTCCCAAAAAATCCACAATGTTTTTCAGAAAAAGACTTTAAATGAAATAATTTTCAATGAACAAAGCCATTTATGACACTGAACAAGTAAATGCTGACTCCTTGCTTCACACTCACAAGAAAAATCTTTTAAGTGCTTCTTATGGAAAGTGTTTAATGTACTTAGATTAAATTTACACTAATCTAGCTCTAAATTATTTCTAAACAATTGTCTCCTATTTCTCTACGCTAGCCTTCTCATCAAGTCAAACTGGTCGCTCACTATCTCCTATACACAAAGTGTGCATCCCTACCTCAGCAGCCTGTTCACAGGGTTCCGCTGCTAAATAACTTCCTTTCCTTTCTTCTGTAATGAAAGCCTTCCTTCCAAACCATGCTAAAGTCATACCTTCCGCCTCTCCACTTAGGACTACAGGGCTCTCTCCCTCTTCATAACTCCTATAGCATTTCAGCATACAACTCATTTAGTACTTATCATATGATGCTACCAGCTATTATGCTATAATTTACTTTTAAATTATTTAATTTGTAGTTGTTCAATTGTGTCCCACTCTTCATGACCCTACTTTGGTTTTCTTGGCAAAGATACTAGAGTGGTTTGTCATTTCCTTCTCCAGTTCATTTTATAGATGAGGAAACTGAGGCAAATAGGGTTAAGTGACTTGCCCACATATAGATGGTCACACAGCTAGTAAGTGTCTAAGGCCAGATTTGAACTCAGGAAGATAAGTCTTTCTGACTCTCTATCCACTACACCACTTTCCTCTCTGCCCTAATTTTTACCTCTGTCCTCAACTATATTGGAAATTAACTAGTGCAACATTTTCATTTTGCAGATAAGGCAATTAGGCAAGTGACTTGCTTAAGATCACAAAGGCAGTAAGTACTATAGATATTTCACTCTGAACCCAAGCTCTTTTTCTACTAGGCCATATCGGTCAAATTCCTGTTTTTCTAATTCAGATAGTGATGCTTGTCATTAGAACAACAGATACGTTTTTATCCATCTGATGCAATTGAGATTACCCATGGTAGGTAATGAATATATCACAGAACAGAACTAGAAAATCTTATCCAAACCCATCATTGTACAGAGGGAGAAACTGAGGCCCAGAGAGGCTAGACAATAACCATAACAACGACCAGTATTTACTTTAAGATTGACAAAGCATTACATATAATTACATTACATACAATTACATTACAGTAATTACAAGTATAATCTCGCATTTTCCTGACAATGGCTCTATGAGGGAGGTGATATTCTTAATCCCATTTTATAAATGAGGAAACTGAGTCAGATTATGGTTAAATGAGACAGCTCCTAAGTATGCCTTGCCCAACACCACTCAAGTCACAACTGGTGGGACTGGAACTCAAAGCCAAGACCTCCTACACCAAATCTAAAATCCTTTCCACAATGTCTCCAGTGTTTGTTAGTTTGAATGTAATTCAATTCACTGTTATATAAAACTTTCTCATACAAAAATTAATTTGGAGAAGCATGTTACAAATAACACCAACTGCAGAAAAATAGCTATATATCTGCTAAATGCTCTTTTTCTAGCTAAATGCAATCACCTGGGCCAGCTGGCAATTTATTAAATGAAATTCTATGAGATATTTGGCATGAGTACCTCTAACATACTCAGACAGTCTGTGTGGTTGCACATGGCCTCATCTCTTGTTGCCACCTTTCTGAAATTGCAGTATACTTTTTTCCAGGTGAAATGCAAACAACCCTGAAGTACAGTTGGCACAGTTAGAGGCTCCTGTCTTAGAGATTGCAAGAGGCTCTCAACTTACACCTCATCCAAAAGGTGCAGGTGTGCTTTGTACCCTGGAGGGCAGCACTTTGAGGCAGCTGTTTAAAGAAAACTCTATACAATTTCTGAGCATGACTCTGCATTTGCTCTCCAGGGGCACTGACCTGTGTAAACTGAATTTTGACGTGACCGATTTTCAGGTAGGAAAATGTAGCACTTTCACTTGGGAAGCAGAGCAAGAACATCTATGTCCCTGTTTGCTAGGAAAGAGTTCATGGAAAGTGTGAAGAAATACTTAGCAACTCTTTGGTCATGAACTTAACTGTCAAGGAAAGTTGAGTTGATTTGGGGGGGGCTATAACATACTCCTCAACTACAATTTACCACCAACAGGACAGATACTAGACCCAGGAGGCAGCTCAAAAAAATCATCCACTTAGTATTTGATAGAGGAAAACTTAAGGCTAAGAGAGGGTAAATGACTTGCAGATGGTGCCTGAAGCAGGATTTAAGTCTTCCAGACTTAAA
>JAQQSK010017764.1:0-10016 GCA_028658325.1 Potorous gilbertii | reverse complement strand
GGCAAAATTAATTGAGAATTTTGAGAGCATCATTTATTAGCCAGGCTGGCGGCTGCCTCATGTAGAGACCCAGAGGAGACAGCCCCGAAGTGAGGTGGGTGAGTGCATTTTAAGCATTTCAGCACTACTCGGTACAGCCTTGCAGTTTCCACAAGAAACAGAGTTCTGACGGAGCACGAGGGGGACTTGCTGCTAGGCAAAAACCCCCAAACAGAAGGTGGTTGTCAGGGTGCTACTAGGCAAAGGACGCCAACAGAGGAGAGGTGCCAGGAGAGGTAGCCAGTCAGGAAGAGGGGGGGCTGGTTACCTGGCAATGTTGGTCTAACTTAGGGGGGCACAGGTGGTTACCATGCAAATGGACTAAACAAGAAATGACTGTTAACAATTTATCAGATATTAAACCAAAGGGGAATAACATTTTGACAGGGGCCCAACAACAGAAAAACTGTTACTAGGCAAGTTATCCAGTAATTTAACAGATATCTCTCAGCCTAGGGGCCCAGGGAGGAATAATGTCCACTTCGATGTCAAGGTGAAAGAGACCTCAAAAGTTGTCCACACAGTACCCTTATTTAAAGGAAGAGGAACTGAGACCTGGGAAGGATAATTGATTGTCCAGTATCACACAAGTAGTAAGTAACAGAGGCAGGATTTAAACACCAAGTCCTCTGACTCTGAGCTGCTGATCTCTCCCACTACACCACCCCATTATCTTTGGGCTTTCATATGTTTGCAGGCCCAGCCCACCAGATTCTGAAGTCCTTGAGGTCAAAGTGCCTCTTCTTGACACTCCTGCTTATCGGACTGGGAGCTCCCTGAAGTTTGGAGGCAGTGGAGCATCTGTCATGGAAAGGAAACTAGATTGGAGATTAGAAGTGCTAGGTTGGAATCTGTGTAACCATGGACAAGTCATGTAATATCCCAGTGCTACAGTTTCCTCCTCTGTAAAGTGAAGGAATTTAATTCATTGCAACAACCTTTCATTAAATTTCTAGCTGCCAGAAGAGGCCCCAGAAAAAATGTGAAGAGTAGATAAAATATGCTTCTTGCTTCATAAAAAGATGAACTGAGATATACTTTATGCTCCTAGAAAGAAAAGCTAAAATAGGTTGCTTCTGCCCTTGAGAGTTTAGTAGGATGACAGGACACAGATGGACAGATAGCATGTATTCTGGTGTATCATAGGCAAGTCCATTAGGGCAGTGTAAGCAAAGGGTTGTGTGAAGTTTGAGGGGGATGTACTCAGGCAATGAGTTCAGTTCCCTCTGACATTTATGAGAGGGTGACCTCTGCTATTTTGGGCCTGAGATGAGGGAGTTGGAGTAGATGGCTTCAGAGATCTCTTACAGTTCTAGATTTTAAATTATTAGCTTAAGCAGCAAGGGACCCTGAGCCCAGTAGCTTGGGAATAGCAGTGAACTCCATACCATCAGATATGCTTCCAGCCCAGCCCCCATAGCCAGTATCAATGGGAGAAATCATTGTGGAAGTGGAGGTGGGAGCAAGCTTTATTACCACCAGAAGAAATGCTGACCAACTGCCACCAGGCACAGGAACCCTGAGAGTGGTAGCACCTCCTATACCACAGCCCAGTCCTCACAGCCATCATCCAGGGAATCAACTCTTGTGTAGTTGTGAGCCATCCTCACTAACCACTAACCAACTGGGCAGCCAAGTCCACCTAGCTGAAGCAGCAAGGCACACTGAAGGATAGATAGCAGGAGGCAGCATGTATCGGGAAAGTCAGACCACAACCTTGACTAGCATTTCTCCTCAGGTCCTGATGGGGTCAGTCTAGGACTTAGAACTGTGGGAATAGTAATACTTTTATCCATCATTCTAGGAAACAACCCCTATGAAGACACAGCCAGGAACTCCTGTACGTGCTGCAACCATAGCTACTGAAAATTCAGAAAAGAAAGTTCTTGTCACCACAGTTCTTGACCCTGTCAAATGGTTCAGCTTCAGAAACTGATATGACTTTATCAGGGAAAATGACATGAAAGAGGCAACACCATCTGCTTATCTCTGCGCCCTAAGACTGAGACTTTTCCATCTGACTTGCCTCTGAAATCTTTCATGTGTGTTTTCTGCCTCTTTAGTACCCCTGCTCCCTGAGAGCAGAGACTGTCTTCTGTTTGTATTCCCAGTATTTAGCATAGTGCTTACAGTAAGTGCTTAATAAATACTTCATTCATTCCTCTCCAAGGTTTCTTCTAGGTCATATATTCTAAATCCTAGGATTCCATCTTCCCACAACCCTTAGCACAGGTTCTTCTATACTTACTCCTTGTTGATAAATGGCTTTAATTAGAAAAAGGGGTCATCTTGTACCTGTCCCTGTGCCAGAAACTATCCCAAAGTCTGAAACCAGATTTTATTCCCTTATAACGAAATACTTACACCATCAGATCTGCTAAGGTGACAAAAAAGTAAAATGACAAATGTTAGCAGAACTGTAGGAAAACTGGTACACTAGTGCATTGTTTATGTTGGAGAGCCATTTGGAACTATCCCCCCAAAATTATGAAAGTGTTCATACCTTTTACCCTGTGATCTCTACCCCAAAGAAGTCAAAGAAAAAGAAAAGAATCTGTATGCACAAAAATATTTGTGGCAGCTTTTCACAGGGGCAAAAAATTGAAAACCGAGAGGATGCCCATCCATTGGGGAATGGCCGAACAAGCTGTAGTATATGAGTGTGATGGGATACTATTGTGCTGTGAGAAATGATGAAAAGGATGATTTCAGAAAAACCTGGGGAGAATCACATGAGTTGATGCAGTGAAGTGAGCAGAACCAAGAGAACAATCTATACAATCAGCAATACTGGAAAGAAAATCAGTGTTGAAAGACTTAGTAAGTCTAGCACAGTAACCTACCACAGTTTCAAGTGATTTTTTCCTTTTTAAAATAATATTTTGGCCTTCCCCCAATTAATGTAAAAACAATTTTTAACATTTCTTTTCATTTTATGTTCCAGATTCTCTCCCTCCCTCCCTCACCTTCCCCCTCCCCGAGACAGTAAGCAATTTGATATGGGTTTTTTTGTGTAGAATCATACAAAACATCTTCATACAGGGACAAAAGAAAACATGAAGAAAATTAAAAAGCGGAAAAATAGTATGCTTTAATTTGCAGTCAGACTCCATCACTTCTTACTCTGGAGGTGGATAGCATTTTTCATCATGGGTCCTTTGGAATTGTCTTAGATCATTGTATTACTGAGAAGAGCTAAATCAGTCATGGTTGATCCTCATGCTCTCTCTGTTGCTGTTACCGTGTACAATGTTCTCCTGGTTCTGCTCACATCATTCAGCATCAGTTTGTGGAAGTCTTTCCAGGTTTTTCTGAAATCATCCTGCTCATCACTTCTTATAGCACAATAGTATTTCTTTACAATCATATTCCTCAGCTTGTTCAGCTACCATGTCCAGTTGATGGACATCCCCTTAATTTTCAGTTCTTTGCCACCACAAAGAGTGGCAGTAAATATTTTTGTATGAGTAGATTCCTCCCTTCCCTTTTTTTAAATTCACAGACCTAGTAGTGGAATTGTTGGATCAAAGTGTATGCACAGTTTTGTAACTCTCTGGATAGAGTTCCAAATTGATCTCCAGAATGGTGGAATCAGTTCACAATTCCACCAATAATGTATTAGTGTTCCAATTTTCCCACATCCCCTCCAACATTTATCATTTTCCTTTTCTGCCATATTAGCTGCTCTGATAAGTATAAGTTGGTATTTCAGAGTTGTGATTTGCATTTCTCTAGTCAATAGTGATTTGGAGTATTTTTTTTCATATAACTATAGACAGCTTTGATTTCTTCATCTGAAAACTACCTGTTCATATCTTTTGACCATTATCAATTGAGGAATGACTTGTATTCCTAGAAATTTGACTGTTTTCTGTATATTTGAGAAAAGAGGTCTTCATTAGACTCACTTCCTGTAAATACTTTTTCCAGCTTTCTGCTTTTCTTCTGTTATTGGTTGCATTGTTTTTGTTTGTGCTATAACTTTCAAATTTTAATCAAAATTATCCATTTTCTGTTTTATAATGCTCTCTTATCTCTTGTTTTGTGACAAATTCTTTCCTTATCTATTGACATGACATGTAAACTATTCCATGCTCCTCTAATTTGTTTTTGGTACCAACCTTTATGTCTAAATCATGCACCCATTTTGACCTTGTCTTGGTATACAGTGTAAGATGTTGGTCTATATCTAGTTTCTGCTATACTGCTTTCCCGTTTTCTCAGCAGTTTTTGTTAAATAGTGAGTTTTTGTCCCAAAAGCTTGGATCTTTGAGTTCCTCAAACACTGGTTTGCTGTGGTCATATGCTACTGTGTATTGTGTACCTAATCTGTTTTACTGACACAATACTCTATTTCTTAGCCAGTATCAGAATGTTTTTATGATTAACACTTTATAATACAGCACCTTCCTTCACATTTTTTTCATTAGTTCCCTTTATATTCTTGACATTTTGTTAATATTTTTCTAGCTCTATAAATTAAGTACTTGGCATGGCATTGAATAAGTAAATTAATTTAGGTAGAATAATAATTTTTATTATGTTAGTTTGGCTTACCCATGAGCAATTTATATTATTCTGGTTGTTTAGCTCTGACTTTATTTGTGTTGTGTTTTGTAATCGTGTTCATAGTTCCTGAGTCCAAAGGACTCTTGATGAAACATGGTCTCCACCTTCTTTTCTTTATTTCTTCTTTCTTTTTGGACATAGATAATGTGATAATTTATTTTCTATTACTAATGTATATTTATAATAGATTTGCTTTCTTTTGCTTCTCAAGAGGTGAGGGAAGAGAATGGGGGAGGGAGAGAATTCAGAACTGAAAACAATATAAATTTCAAGTTAAAAAATAAAAAATTAAAATAGCTAAGCAAAAATAACTGGTACAGTGACTATATCTGACAATATTTGCAACATTTTACCCTAGTAATCTCCTACCATTCGCCCAGAGGAGGTAGGTATCTCACTATCTATTCTTTTGAGACCGTCATTAGTTTTACAGTTGCTCAAAGTTCAACGTCTTTCCATACAACGTATCTTTCATACACACACACACACACACACACACACACGTATGTATGTGTAATTTATTTGTTTCCAATTACATGTAAAAACAATATTTGATCTTTGTTTTTTTACAATGTTGAGTTCTACAGTCTCTCTTCCCCTCTCTTCCCTCCCCCTTCCCTGAGAAGAAGCAATTTGATGAAGGTTATACATGTGCAATCATGCAAAACATTTCCATATTGTCATGTTGTGAAAGAAAACACAGACAAAAATACCCCACTAAGAAAAATAAAGAAACAAAACAGTATGCTTTGATTTCCATTCAGATTCCATCAGTTCTTTCTCTGGAGGCAGATAGCATTTTTCACCATAGATTTTTCAAAATTGTCTTGAATTTCAGTGATCTTTCATTTCCATTGCTGTAGTCATTTTATATATATGACACTTTATGTAGATTGTGTGTGACACTTGAGATGCTGCAGTGGTGGCTAGAGTCCAAACTGATTTTTGAACTGGCTTTCTAAAGTCTACAGAATGGCAGCATGCCACCATATTTATCTCTCAAGGGGTTAATATCTGAGTTGGTCATCAGATGGTCCTATCTGCTTGAACCCCTAGCCTTGTAGTCACCTTAGTTCCTTTCTGGGATATGAGTGTCCAAAAGGCCGCAGTATCCTCTCTTGTCTACCCAGAGGGCAGCAATCTGAAGACACTTAAACCACTTCTACATCCCCATTCTTCTGTTCCCCACACTCACACCCCTCTGCCTTCTACGTGATCACAGTGGTTTTAAAGCAGGGATACTGAACAGTTTAAACGCAAGACAGCTGGTTTCAGAATGTGGCTATGTAGGGAATGATTTGGAATGTTGTTCAGAATGTCAAAATCATGGAATCTGATAACTCTAGAGACTCCCTCTCTCTTCCACATTTGAAATCTCCCCTCAATCAACAATCCCCTATATTTCCAGACCACCTACAGTGGTCACATAGTTTATTGAATATAACAAAAATGAAAGACAAAGTTCCCTTTCATAATAATGGTAACCAAAGCTAATATACTGTGCTTTAAGGTTAGCAAACAATTACATGGAGCAGTCTACTTCTAGCCATCTCACATCTCCTCCTGCTTGTGTTTGGGATGAGGGGAAGTTTCAGGAAAACCTAAAGATCATGGAAAGCTGGATAAGGTGTCAAGGGTCTGGGTCTGGGACCTGGCTCCAGGTGTTAGACTGTACCAAAGAAAAATAGAGAACTGAGAGAGAGAGAGAGAGAGAGTGGGGAGGTGGGGGGAGATGGGTGGCGGGGGGAGTGAGCTGTCTTTTCCTCTAGCTGACCAGCTAATGAAGTTAATTTAGGATATGGCTTACGTCTAATACGTCTGATCTCTGCCACTATGGTCCCTGGTCAGCCACTTGAATTTCTGCCCATAGCCACATTGGCAATAGCTACTAGAGTGGCCTAGGCCAGCTCTCATGTCATGGAAACCTGAAGTCTTAGTCTGTGCAATGTGTACAACTCCCTGTGGCTCCCTGTGACCTGCATGTTGGGCAGCATGAGCAGCAGAAGGAAACAGAGGGAGCTAATTCTAGATGGCAGTGCCTGAATTGCATTCCCCTTCTATTGAATGGCTTCATGACCATTGTAGATGCATTAAACCTACCCCCCAACCCCTTCTCCGGTTTCCTTTTGAAGGAGTGAGGGATGAGATCTCCAGGCTTGCTTTCTTCCCAAATTATCATGATCCCAAAATCAATAATTTAAAAGAGATAAAAGGGCATGGTGTGGGTACATATATAAAATAAGGACCTTATGTGTGTGTATATACGCATATATCTTCACTCAGCATTTCCTATAACTCTAATACTTTGAATTTTTTCCAAGTATGATGATATTCTATTTCTTTCATGTACCACAATTTGTTTATCCATTTTCCCAGACCATGGACATCCATTCATTTCTAGTTCTTTGCTACTACAAAACATGCTGTTGATATTTTGGAATGTGTATCGAACTTTGTTTCTGTTTTTAACCTCGAGGTGGTAGGGGGCTGAGGAACACTCCCAGGAGTTCTCATATGTGAATTTGTATTATGTTGATATATATTACATATATATATAGATATATGTAATATATCTATATATCTATCTATCTATCTATCTATCTATATATATATATATCTATCTATCTATCTATATATATATATATTAGCTTTCCTATTAGACTGACCATCCCAAGGTCTGGGACCACATCTTATTTCTCTTTGCATTTTTTTTACTATGCCTACCATAGAGTAGGTGCTCAACAAATGTTTGTGTTTAATTCCTAGTTATCTTCCCCGTGTATCTTCCTGGGTATCTAGGTTATCTTCCCCAGGTTCATCAGAAAAAACACAAAAACCAAATCCCAGGTGAATGAGCATTCCTGATAGAAGCCCTGGTGTCAAAGTAATTTACCTCTTGCTATCACCTCCTGGGAAAACTAATTAGCTGAAGCCCAGCCACAATGAGGGGTGAGAGGTGAAGCTAAAGTTTGGGTCTTATCTTTGTTTCAGATTCATGGTGTGGCCTTCAGACTTTCTTTGTATCCCCACTACCAAGCACAGGTGCTTGGCACATAGGAATCATTATTTAAATACTTGTTGACTAAGACAAGTCATTGTTAGGTTCCTCTGTGGGCCTTAATTTCCTCCAGTGTAAACAGGTGAGGAGCTAATATTTCTTCTAGTTCTTGGCATGGTGCTTGGTACGTAATAAGTGCTTGATATTAAATGCTAGTTGACTGTCATTTCCACCATCAAAATTACAGAATTGCAGTTCCTACGATAGTAAGAGCTTCAGAGGCTATTTTGTTAAATTACTGACCAATAAGCCATCCTCTCTACAAGACCTCCCCCATCACAAGTTCATGCAGTCTTTGCTTGAAGACAGTACTTTCTGTGGCCACCCATTCCACTTTGGGTGAACTCTAATCATTAGAAATTTTCTCCTTCAACCAGACCTAAATCTGTCCCTTTGCAACTGCCATACATTGCTCCTGATTTTGTAATCTTGGGCCAACCAGAGTCACATGACAAGTCTATATGATAGCCTTTCATTTACTTGGCCTTTCCTCCCTAAAGAACCAGCTTTGGTTTTATTGATCAGTTCTTTGGTATTTTTGGTTTCTAGTTTATATTTTTTTCTTCATCTAATTTGTGCTTATTTGGGATTCATCTATTTGTTGATTTTCTAATTTTTAAACTACATATTTGAGTTGTCTCTTTTCTAATGTATATTCTGAGATGAGCTTTTACCTTGAGGACTACTTTGATGCGCTTCACAAGTTTTGAAATGCAGGCTCATTGTTATTATTCTTTTTCACATAGTTATTTTTTTGATTTATTTTTTGATCAATGTATTATTCAGGATGTCATCAAGTCTTCGTTTAAGTCTGTATCTTTGTGTTCTCTGTGGCAATTATTGTTTTCTGCATGATGGCTTGTAAAGGATATGTTTAGTATTTCGGCTTTAAAAAACCTTTTTTTTTTACATTATGTAAAGTTTCTTTGTGCCTTGGTACATGGTCTGTTTTTGTAGATACTCTTAGGTATTTTTTAAATGTATATTTTAAAATGTTCCTATTCACAAGACATCTTTAAATTCAAGTTTCTTCTGTTGTATAGTGTCTTTTTCCCCCACTTCAGTCAAGACTTCTGCGGGCTAAACATCCCCAGTTCTCTCACCACTGCTGGGATTGCCCCCCTCTGGACATTTCGAGTAATGTGCATTCAGAATTGTATTCAGCACTTGAGATGCGGCGTGACCAGGGATAGGACAGTGGGACAATCACCTTCCCACTTTCTGACTATTCTAGTTATAGCCTGTGGAGTTTTTGTTTTTAAAGATCTAAGCTCCGACTTTCTATGCTCTAGGGGCCTTTCTATCAGATCCCCTCTAGTTTAGCCAGCAAAATATTGAGTGAACACTTTTGGATAGGGGTACGAGGGAAGCGCCGGCGTTATGAAAAGATGAGCACCAGGGAGAGGAGAGTGATACCCTCCAAAATTCCTTCGAACGCCAAGATTCTGTTACTTATGTGCAGAATTAACCAGTATTGGCAGCTTCCTAAAGCTACTTGTTAGGGCACAGAGCTGGAACCTTGTTGGAGACAGGGAGGACCGGAACACGGAGGGAGGGGGAGGGAGGAAAAGCGCCAAGGAGGAGGGATCTTTGGAGTTGTCATTTATATAACGGTAACGCAGGCGGTGTTTGGAGATCCGGTGCCCGACGGTGCTTTCATTCATTCATTCCCTGTCTCCTACGTTCTGTGCTGGGCACCGGGGGAGAGGCGGAGGAGGGAGGGCTACCGAGAGCCGTGGGCGCTTGAAGATCTGCTCTACTGTGGTCTCCCTAGCCGGGGTGAGCATTGCCCAGGGCGGCCGCAGCTCCCAACGGGGAGGGACCGAGGAGCGGCGAGGGCGCGCTGTCTGGGCGGCTCCCCGGGGGTGGGGGGGTCGGGGGTCGGGCCGAGGCCGGGGCGGAGTCGCTCCTAGCTCCCCGCTGACTGTTTCTCCTTACGTCTCCTCTTTCCTGGGTTCCCTGGAGACGGAATCCTGGGGTTGGGGCTGTGCCTGCCAGTCTAGGAAGGCGGCTGCTGCTGCAGCCTCCCCGAGCCACAGCCCGGAGGCACTCGGGCGGCAGGTACGTGAGGAGGTCAGGGACGGAGGGGTGGGACGGAAAGGAAAGGGAGGTCAAAGGAGGGGAGCAGGGAAGCCTGCGGTGAGCAGAAAGGGAGAGCCGCTGGAGCGGTGTGCCCAGGGCCGGTAGCCCTGAAGGGTTCAAGGAAGGCGGCGAGTGGCGCACATCTGGGGAGGCCCCGAACGAAGACCGGAGGAAGAAAAACCACCGGGGAAAGCTGAGGGTAGGAGAATGAGTTTTAAGAGGTGGGAGGTGGGGACAGAAAGAGCCGCCACTCCTCCGCCCGCCCGTG
>JAQQSK010017763.1:0-10016 GCA_028658325.1 Potorous gilbertii | reverse complement strand
CCTGTTTTAAAAAATCACTCATGCTAGCAGAAAACTTCATTTTCATAAATTATCAAATCTTTGCAATGTATAATTGAATCGTGTATTAAAATGCTACATCATGATTAAGCTGAAACATGAAAACAAAAGCCTCAAAAACTTCCATCTGAATGTTAAGGACAGAAATATTATTGGGCTTTATAATAACTATATTTTACGGTGTTCATGAGAGACTGCATGACAGAGTAGATAATGGGTCAGCCATGGAATAAAGAAGACCTGGCTCTAGCCCTGTCTCTGACATGTACTAGATGTATGAGTATGAACTAATCACTCATCCTTTCAATGCCTCAGGTAAATTTCTAATATAGGAAGTTACAAATGAGTTGCTGATGTGTTTGGGTTGGGAGTTCGTATTCTGAGAATTACCCGCACCAATGAAATCAACAGACCAATTCCCCTACTCCAAAAAAAAAATTGTATTTATGATTCTTTGGACCCTTCAGTTACATCCAAACTATAGTTTCAGGGTATGCCATTTTAAACCTCAGTTTTGAATAAGTCAATGGGTACAGCTAGATAGATTAATCATTAATAGTCTGCAAAGATCTTAAGTTCAGTCGTAGTGTTCATTCCCAAAATGAAATAATCATAGAGATAAGAAGTCACATGTCATCTTTGAGTAGATGGGCCACTTTATCAGAAATTTTGTACTTGAATTATTTAATCCACTTATCAGTAATCCTTTAGTTGATTTGGACCAATTCCCTTAATCACTTGGTTTCCAGATATTCTTAAAATGCAGATATTGCCAATTATCTCTACTTGCAAATATCTATTTAACCTGTGGGGAAGATCATTTAAAGAGGACCTGAGCTGAGTATATGGTACCTGTTAAACTCTGACTCTTTTTCAGGGATTGATTCAATTTCTAGAGCCAGTCCTGAACTTGAACAAAGACACAACTGGTATATTAATTGATCCATTAATTCAGCAATATTTATAATGTAGACATTTTCAAAGCACTTTCCTAGGTACTACAAGTGGCAAAGAGATGTATAAGACACATTTCCTGACCTCAAGAAGTACATGGCATACAGCATTTCTTCATCAATTTGCTCATAAATTTTCATAAACATTAAATGGAGTTTATGAACAGGGAAACTAGTGTTATTAAAATAATGCGTGCTTATACTAAAGTTAAATTAAGTCTTTGAACCATCAGTAGCAGGGGGTTGGTCTAGAGCAATTCCCATAAAGATAAGCATGTACTTTAACTCCTTATGGTAGGACACATGCCCTGGCTCCTTGCCAAAGGACATACTTGATCTGTGACTCCTGGTTGTTCCCTGAGACTGCAATAATTGCATAGAAGCTGATGGGTGAATGAGGAAGAAACGGGTGCCACTTGGTAGCAACATAAGGGAGAAGAAAGAAAAGTTCCCTCTTTGGAGCCTGTCCCTTGGCATCCTGCTTGAATTTTTAGGAAAGCAATGGGGAGGGGAAACATTTGTCTCACAGCAGCAGCAGTGGCTGCTACTCATGAATATGGCCATGTAAATACACACTTACCTAGTTGATTCGGACTGGCCCTCAGCTCTGGTACATTCTTCAGGTTTGTGTTTCTTTGCCTGAGCACAGGTAGGCTGAACAATCCTGTAAGATGAGAATTTTCAAACTCGGTGAATACCTTGGGAGTTCTAAGTTTCCTGAATGCCTGAGTCAGTGCCAAACTTTTCCGCCAGAACCCCAAATGTCATTGTAAATCCAGGGTAGCTTCATGAAGAGAACAATAGCTGCAATACATTGCTTTTGTAAGTACACATCAAATTTACACATTTTTTCCCAGAACTTTCAAGGTGCTATGGTATTATTAGAAGCAAACACTCACTTACCATAAGTGATTACAAGTAGGGTCCTGCTAAATTCAGAAGGATTGGAACCCTTTGAAAGAGTCCAGGGTACATTTGTGCAGACTGTTCAGGGGTTAGGGATTCACAGGGTTAATGCTGAATTCTGCCCATCCTAGAAGGTAGGCCAAGAAGAGGGCAAAGACAACAATGGACTTTAGCCTATGAATGGCTATGATTTAGAGAAAGAATTTTAGAATGCTCCATTGATTGCCCAAGCTAAGACTTTCATTTTCTCTCTTTCTATTGACTTTTGGACACCAATGAGGCAATTCTAAAAATAAATGATAATTTTTCAGTCCGAGACAGTAAGAAAGAACGTTTTTTGCTCGTTTGTTTTTTTTTGGGGGGGTTTTGGAAACCAAAGCAAGATACATGGTTCTTGATACTGATCAGGAAGGAGGTGCTTCCTGTGATGATTTCACTTCTAGGCAGGGGAAGATGACAGTACCTAGGAACCATGCTCTGGATCATGTGATCTGGACCATATGAATTACTCAGGCAAAGAGACCTGAAGTAAAAGTTATATATCAGTTTCATAGTCCAGAAAAATTGCATCTATTTCCTGGGGGTATGTCAATGCAATGGGTTTTATTTTCTAAGCGTTTGTTACTGTACTCTTAGAAAGATTTGTGTCAAAACAATTTCTTTTGTAGTAAAAGAGATAATTTATTGTCAGATATTTGATATCAACTATGTGCAACGAATACCTTTTTAGAGGGTCCCTGTTAATCTATTTAGGGGAAAGTTTAGTTGGCAATACTTCTTTTGTTTTAAGAGATTTTCACCAGAATTCTACTCCAGAGGAAGTCTAATGAGGTAGAAACTTTGAGGAAACTCTGTGATGTCATGGTCCTCCAGGCTGAACTCGTTAAGTGTGAATTCAGAGTAAAAATTCCTGTTAAGATGGTTCGTTTCCCACCCTCACTACCCTCGTTCAACCATTAAACGCATATTTTTCCACAACTGTGCTGTCTTCATGTATCAGGCCTTCAAGGTGTGCCTGTAGACCATACTTCCTTAGAAATTTGTTCATTACTCCTTAGACTCAATTAACCCTAAAATTATTTTCAGGAAAGTAAATTCAATATTTATTAAGCATCTACTATGTGTAAGAGGCAGGCTTAGTTAACCTCTGCTATAATCTTGTCTTTGTACTTTTTGCCTCTTCCTCTTTTAAATTTTCTTCACTTCAAATAATCTGTCTTTTTAGTAAATTTGATTCATTTAACCACACAATTTATAACATGCCTATGTGGACACTATACAGAAATAACTACTTCATAATGGAAGAGTTTTCTCCTTTTTAAACTCCTGTCATTATAAATATACTTTGCTATTTCCATTTTCTTCTCATAAAACCAGTTTGGGGAAAAATAGATCTATTACTTACTTTTCTTAATTTCTTTGGTTAAAAGACTCCTTAAATCAATGTAGGAGTGTATGAAAGACAGTAGAAGCTGCCTCACCAGTTGGAAAATGAAAGGAGCCTAGGAGTTACTAATGAGATATCATCATCATCCACTTTTATTGAGCATGTCCAATATTTAGTAAATTATACAAGAGAAAAGATTTCATGTAGACTTCATTTTATGATATAATGATGAACTCCCTTTTATGATACAGTGATGAGGGCACTTGTGTGCATCAACTTATTTCTTCTCTTCTGCCTGTGGGAAATGAGTTTTTGGGGGAAAAAGAGAAAAAACATCTCTTCTATCCTATCCCTTTTCAGCTATTCTCCTTTACCTTAAGTTTATACCTGAGTGAGGAAAAAAATGTACCCTTCCTTCCCAGTAGGGGCTAGGGATCAGAGCTCCATTTACACAGGTAGTTATAGTATATGAAACTATCTATGCTTTTTATCTTCTTCCCTTACTTTCCCTGGCCCCCTCCAAGCATACATTCATTGGTCACATGACCCATAGAAACCTATAGTGGGAATGAGATATTTAATCTGGATATAGCTTATATATATATATATATATGTATATACATATATATATATATGTATGTATGTATATATATATGTATATGTATGTATATATATATATATATACATATATTTATATAAGCTCAAGATACTACATAACCTTGGACATGTCGTTTAATAACAATACTTCATATTTACAGAGTACTTTCAAGTTAATAAAGTGCATTTCTCATGACAACCCTGTAAGGCAGGTTTTCATCGTCTCCAACCAACAGAGGAGGAAACAGGTTGAGAAAACTGGAGCAATTTGCCCAAAGTTATACATGTAGGAATTTTTTAAAATTGAGATTCAAACCCAGCTCTTCTGAAGACTTTACCTCTTCTAATATCCACTATACCACTCCATCTCAACATCTTAGAACCACAGTTTTGTCACTCATTAAATTTCATGGCATTTTGGTGAAGAAAAGTTTTTATAAACTAAAGATAGACACTTTGTATAATTATTCCCACTGGTCCACACTTTGGGGTTGTACAGACCAGAGACCAAGCATATAACAGAGATACAGGTCTATTTGGCTCTTCTTTGAAGGCTCTCCCCTTTCCATCTTTTAGTGGTAGTCAAGATGAGACTAGTTCTTCAAGCACTAAGTAATTAACCTAATTTATATAAATATTTATCATTAATAAAAACCTTTAATATTGACAGAACCATGGCATTGTTGCCTATGGAGAGTTGGCCACAGAGTGAGAAAGACCTGGATTCAGGTGTTGCTTCTGGACCTATTTTGACTGCTCTAAGCAACCCTGATGAAATTCTAAGTTATAGCCAAGGTGGCAACCAGCATTTGTTAGAGGAAGTTCCTATACCAAGAAAATTACAACTATTCCTAATAATAGTGACTGATCTAAGTCAATAATAATATTAAACAGTTTTGTTCCATTGGATTTGAGCTTATATTTGACTCACTTTCTCTGAAATGTTCATTTCCTTGAGTAACCGTAGAACACTGAAAAAAAAGTTCATACTAGCATTCTTATGTTAGAATTCTCTATTTAACAAAGTCAGGAAGCTACAATTAAGTGTCTACCATATTTACCCCCAACAGAAACTGAATTTAATCATGAAAGCATCTTTTAAGGTAACAAGAGGAGAATTCTTGTTTTTTTAAAAATTCTTTGTTTTCTTACAGTAAAATACACTCAGTGCATTAGTCATATACAGTATTAAGAAATTGATAATTGTCTTTTATGCTTTTCAAGCCTCATAATTTAGTAAACCTATAATTGAAAAGTGAAATTTTGCAATAGAAAAATATAACACAGTCTATATTGCTATGGGAAAGTAAAGAATTTCCTCCTACTTTAGCTTATTAATTTTCAAATAATGCTTTAGGGCTTGTTGAAATCGTTCTTTACAAGGTGGTAAATATATAGTTATCCAGACTGTCTGGGTGAAAACTAATTACCATTAGAAACTGAAGCATTTCAGCTTGTTATTCCTGCAAATCAAAGAGCTGCAAATACAATCTCCATATAAAATACAATGTTCTGTGAACCAGGGATATCCTCACAATTCAAACCATAATATTAGAAATCTTGTTTCCTTATAATTGTTTGGAAACAACTTCACTATAACTTTAAATTGTGAAGGTAGAGGTGGGAATGGGATGGGGGATTAGGGTGTGAAGAGATTGCAGAGATGGTTGGGGGAGGGGGAAGACAGGGAAGGATATAAAGTGAAAGTGCAAAAAGAAATCGAAATCAGAGACACCTTGAAGAATAAAAAAAAAGAAAAGAATTTTACCACTTGTTGTGGTATTCAGATAACAAAATGTCTTTCTGAGGGGAAATAGTGAAAAGTAAACAAACTGGGAAAATTAACAGACATGGAATGGGTGGTGGGACCTGGTGATCCTTATAATGTGAAAGTGATCCTTAGTTTATTTCTTCGAGGGATGGAGTTTCAGGAGAGCAGAATATATTTTCAAACACCAGGAATATTATTGTGAAATGAAATGGCAAGAATTAGGAAACAAAAGATTATTTTATTCAAAAGCAAAGTGTTAAGGGTCAAGGTTGAACCACATAGGTAATTTCATTTTCTTCAATCTTATTAGGGAAATGAATGCTATACACTTATATTTTTTGTAGAATCCAAGTCTTCTCTAGAGACTACAAAGTACATTATAAAAACTTATAATGGGTTTCATTACCACTGGACCTCTTTTTAATTTTTGGAAAATATAAAAATGGGAAGAAAAAAAGCTTCAGCCACAGACAAACTGCAACAGCACAATGACCATTTGTGCACTGCCACCACTGGATTAATTTACTATGTCCTGCCATAGAGGGGTATCTGGGTGTGTCAGGCAAGACTGGGGGGAGGGGACTGTTGAAGGTTGAGTGATATGTGTGTGTGTGGCTCTGTGTGTGTCTATTTGTTTTTGTGTAGGCGGAGGGAAAGGTCAAAAGGAAAAAAGATCTTTTTTGAAAAAATTCCTCAAACTAATTACCTGGAATACTGCCCATATTACTCTTAGAAAACATAAAAAGAAAGTGCTGATTGAAGTGTATTATCAAATATCAACTACAAATACGATTTCAAATTTCACTGTCCTTTGTCCTTCCTCTGCTTTCTAGGAAGATATGGGAGTATATATAGTAAGCTAAACTTGGGTAAAATAAATATTCTTAAAAGAATAAAACCTTAGGCAATGTATGTATTTATAAAATTGTTTGTGTAAATGTCATTTTGGCAAACTAAATCATATTGTAATTATGCTGGAAAAGTTCACTATTTATAATAATTCTCCAATAAATCCTTTCACAAGAATGGAAATTTCTTTCTAATGCAAAAAAAAAATCACCTATTTTTCCCCCATTTTCTGAGAGGTGTGGGTTCAGATTTTGTATCCAAGTATAACATGATAATTTCTCTAAATTATTAAGTTTTCCAGTAAAAACTCCTAGTCTTTTTCATATTAAAATCTCATCTTACAGTACTAAATATGTCCAGGGGATGTTCACAGAGTCCAATGAGGATGATTAGGAAGTAGGGAATATTTCTGGAGAGATATAAAACTGAGGTGTTCCCAAATGCAACAAAGCTGCATTACCTCCTGGCATTAAGCATAATGGTATAGAAAGAAGCATTTTATTAATCACAGCAATAGGGACAACCATATTTGAGTCCTCCAGTTCATTTAAATGAATTGATTCATGTATGCTTTTTGTACATTTTGGACCATAGCCATCCATCTGAAATTTCTGTGGCTGACACTCTCATTATTTCCTTAGATCTTTAAACTCCAGCTTTCTCACTCTGTTTCTTTTGGTCATCAGGTGTTTGTAATCTTGACCTCTATAATAAATGAAAAAACAGAAAGATGAGGAATCATAACATTAGACTTATCAGACGTTATGTTAAAATCATTTCAAAATAAATTTTATAATTGATGAAGAAATATTTATTAAACATTTACTTTGCTTGGCTGGTGATAGAAATAGAAAAACAAGACAGTCCTTGCTATCAAGGAGCTCACCTTGTAATATAGAGTGGCAACATACATAGAAAGACTCAGCTGCCAAGTCTAAGAGGAGCAAAGCAGATTGCAATTCACCTTCTTCAATATTATTTCCACTAACAAAAAACCATATCTGTGTCTGATATTGAATCATTTGATATTACCAAAGATTTTAGCGACAAGAGAGTTTTTGCCTGTTGATGTGCCACAGGGTGGTAAGGGTAGTATGTGGTGTACGGAACCTTCAGAAGTTGTTGCCAGGTCCCACCTACCCTCACAGGGATTGATTCTTTGGATGTCTGCAAGGATTGGACTGGAAGTTATCCAGGGCAATTGGTCAGGAGGATGCTGCTCTTGGACTTAGGATTCTGGTGTGTTAGCTTCATGGGACTATGAAAGTGGTGGTGGACAAGGTCCTAATAGTGATTTACCTCTCCTGCCACAAAATACCTAAATTCCCACCTGTTTGCCTGCCCCAAGGATGATTTGCAGCTTGAGATAGGTATGTAGAATTCTTTTTTTGGGGGGAAAGGATAAGAGAGAGAATCTAGACCTATAATTTCATTAGTGTAGAAAACTTCATATCAAAACTCCCTTCAAAGATACGGATAGACAACTCATCTACAATTTATGACCTTAGGCACTGAGAAGTTTACTGAGTTGCTTATAGTCACCAAGCAGGCGCAAGTATTTATAAATTGATCAAAAATGTAATTTGCACATGAATTGCAAAGTTTTAGCAGTTACACTGGGAAAACCATGTACATGAATAATTGTTCTCATTTCTGTATGTAGACTATCTTAGTGAAAAGTCTTTATCCAACTTTTCCCTAAAAATGAATGCCAATTTTGGTAGCCTTATAGCCCTAAAACGGAGGTGAGCCATTCCTCTCCATTCTTTCTCTGGGAAACATTGGATGTAGATGGATCCCTCTGCCAGAGGTCTTTCAAACACCTTCCTCTGTGGTCTTGGTGTCAAAATGAGTATCATGATCTTTGGAACTTCACATCCGTGCCAACTGTGGAGTGGAGAATATGGCAAAATGACTGTGATTTGGACCAAGAAGCTACTGAGCTTGGCTCTATTATATTGATAAATATTATATTTCATTGGCATAGAAGCTCGTATTTCTAGAACACTTTATAGTTTTCAAAGTATTTTCCTCATACTAATACTCTCTGGTAGGTAGCACAATTAATAACCTAACTTTACAGATCATAGCATCAGAAACCTAGAGTTTGAATGTACCTTAGAAGTCATCTAGACCCGTCTGACCATTTTACAGATGACAAAACTCAGTCTTGAAAAGAAGTGACTTCTGAATTGAATAGATCCAGGCCTTTTGATCTTTAGACCACCCTGTGTTTAGGATTGTATCGCTGAGGCAATATTCATAGTACTGACGGCGACTGAAATTGCAGACATAGTTCTGAATTACAAAATATCATAGACTTTCCATATAGAAGGCAGAAGAAAACCATTTATTCAGACATCAGAAAGTCAAATCCCAACCCCAGAAAACTGAATCCATCATAGCATCAAAGAAGTCAAAACACATTATCACTTCAGGGGACACCATCATTCCCAAGCCTCCCCCTGACCAAACTCTGCGGCACCTTCCCACAAACAAATACTCACAATCCTAGCCATCTGCTTGCCTACATCCTCGCACTCCCTCTACTTTGACTGCTCTCACTCACTTCCTCCCAGTTGTGCTCCACCCTGCCTGTTCCACCTGTTCAGCAAGCTCCTCCCGCCACATACGACTCAGGCTTCCTTGTGATTCAAGCAGGTCACATGGGTCTATTAATGAATGGGAAAGATCTTCAAATTAAGCACAAACGCATTAACAATACATTCAGTCCCAAGATCTTTATTATTCATTATATAGGTCAATGGGGCAACTGGTGTCAACAGAACTTTAAACAGCATAACAGGGATAACACAAAGTAGGCACCTAAAACAATATCTTAAGGTGGGACTTTAACACAAGCACCCCATCATTCCCCCCTCAAACAAATGGGGCCCAAAATTTTGGAGTAAGGGGGGAAGATCTTTTCTTCCATAGCTATTTCCTACTGAAATTGGACGTAGTGCTGTCCCTGCTCCAAGAGGTCCCGTTTGAAAGGTCAGTTCTTCAGGTGGCATCTGGAACTTGGTTGATGCCAGGTTGAGGAATGATATATCACAGACAGATTTAGACAGGGAGTGACATCTGGCTTAAATGATCAGGCACCTGCAGGTGGAGGGTACCAAGTCTGTGCAAAACAAGTCTACCAAACAAGTTTAACAAACAAAAAGCCCAAAAGAAACAAGGAAATAACCAGAAGCAGGGTAGATGTAGGTCAACCACACTTCTGAAGTCCATGAGCCCACTATCATAACCTCATTGACAGTAGAATATATGAAGTAAGGGTACAATATAGTAATCATCTCCTGAATAAACAGTTATGGTGCGGTGAGGGCTATGTGAGCATCTATATGAAAAACTGACAAATCAGTAACCAAAGATGTGTCCCATATATCTTCCCATAATTATTTCCCCCAGACATGTTCACCATGGATTTCCCGATTTTGATTTTTCCACATGGGCATCCATGTAGCTAACCCATTAGCTACCGCCCATGAATCAGTGAATATATGACACTGTCATCCATGTTCTGTTT